>JAUPMG010272400.1:0-19197 GCA_031762675.1 Pachysandra terminalis
ATTTATAGAGTTTTAATATAGGTTTTTTACATTTTTTTTAAACCCTTAAATAGAGTTTTGAATTATTTCGGCCGAAAAAGCATCAATTTCAGCTGAAATAGTTTGGTCAAAGGGAATTTATTTCTGCGAAATAATGCCTTTTTCGGCCGAAATATTTCATTTTGAAATATACACATTTCGCATTTCGGTGGGGTAAACCGACACCGAAATTTCGTGAAAATTTCGGCGAAATTAAAAACTATGGCAATGCTGTACACTTCTAGGAACCGGACCCTAAGAGCCAGTTCCCACATCAAAGGTCATCCCAATGAGATATATCATTGCCATTTCCAATAACTGATCTTATTAAGGAAAGGCTCCATATGTCTTAATAGATTTCCAAAACGCACTGTGAGGTCCTCTAACTGGATTAGAGACCCAACCTAGAGAAGAAGTACAGTGCTTAGCTTCAATGACCAACTTCCATAGGCTCTCTCTCCTCTCTAAAGTGCAAAAGCTATTGCCCATGGGTGCCTTGCTGGAGACTGATATTGACTAATACCAATACCCTATCCTCCTTTGCACTGCATACTTGCTCCCAATGAACCAAGTGATGTCTTAAAATATCTTCCTTTCTCCTCCACAAAATGTCCCTTTTTCAGGACTTCAACAAGATAAAAGTATTTATGATCTATCTTGTCGCTACCCAACTCTTTCTTAAAAACGTCTTTTCCTCCCCTCCTCTGAATCTTCCCTTCTTCCAAATGATATATACTTCAAAAGCAAGTGATACATGTTTTTTGCTTCTGAAAGACACCGTGTATCTATTGGGAAGAGACCACTTTCCTCTAAATGATTTGATCAACTCTCAGAATTTTATCCAGCGATGCTGTCCAATGGACGGGAAAAAAAATGAACACCTTTGACGGAACTAGCTTTCCAAATAAGGTTTGTCGGATTGGAATCATGACCTGATGGAAGGATAGCCACCCTTTACCATCCCATAGCCACTCCTATAGTTCTCTTCATGACTGATCAAAGGAGACAATTGAAGCAATCCCAGTAGTGAAGTCATCCACCTCCAAATTGAATAGCTTCCTCCTAAAGAGCAGATTCCAGGAGAAGGATTGCGTCTCCCTAACCTTATTCCAAATCAACACATCTCAAGTAGTCGCTACAGTGAAAGGAGCGGCAAAGGCCTTACACAAGGAGCCGAACCACACAAGTGCTTCCAAAATTGACCACTGCTCCCTAAGTCCTGCTCACTAAGCCAACCTGAATCCTGATACCTTTGAGAAATTGATATATAAACTGGTGATTGTCTTCCAGAGAGAAACCCTGAAGACCCATGGGCCTACATAATATCCAGTCACCTAGTACTTAAGCAACCTTAGAAAGCTCAAGTAACAGAAAGAGAAGGAAATAAGATACCTCAAATAAATATACATTAGTATCGTAAGCTATACATAATGCATAGAAATGACAATCAAGAGGTTTATCACAAAGTTGAAATACATTAAAATAAACTGCGAGGCAAGTCCCTAGGATGGGGGACTATTTTGATGTTAAATAATTCATTCTGAAACACTCTTGCACGATCCTCCGACTGTTATTAGATTTAGTTCTCTAATTATATAAACCCTTGCAATTGTTTGACAGGCGAAATGAGGCTCGCTTTATGTACGAGAAACTTCAGTCACACCCAAATGTTCAAGTGAGAAAGAAAGCAAGGCAATTCATTTTCAGCTTTCAGGTACTTGTCCTAATGTTTTTGGGGTCTGTTTGAACTGGCACAATCTAGATGAGTGCCAAAATAGAAATTGGGATACTATTGGTGGGAAAGAAACATCATCCATATGTTACATCGTCAATTCTAATTTAGGGTTATGTTGCATGCATCACCCATTACGAGGTGCAAGTGTTGTGTTAAGTATCGACCGATTTAGAGTGGGATCGGCTGATACAACTCGGGATCGGCTCGGGACAAGTCACGATACCAAGCCAATCCCGAAAATTGCTAAAGTTCTCTGACTTAGTCCGAGACCAAGTCAGATCGTCCGATCCAAATGATCTGAGTCGGTTTCGGACGATTCAATATGGATTGTCCAACACCCCTAAAATTTTATGATTTAAAAAAAAAAAAATTGGGCCGTGTTTGGATCGTCTGATCCCGAGTTGGATCTCTCTGTATTGGTCCGGGACGATCCCTGATCCGATACCGAGTTTAAACACTATGGGTGCAAGTGGTTCCGTGGAAACATAGGAACCTCAGAACATAGTTGGCGCCTACTCATAGTGCCAAATGTTTTTCAGGCTCCAGTCAGATGCTCTTACATCCTAAAATGCTCTCTTCTCATGATACTTTTTGTTTTCTCATTGTTTCCCTATATTGTAGCCCTCATAATTGGCTAAAATAGTTGAGAAGCACAACTTTATTTCTGCCAGGCCATGGAAATGCTGAAGGTAACAAGCTCACCTCTCTCTCCAAAGGTAACAGGCTATCAGAATTTTTTTGAAGCATTTATCGAAGATAAAGCTAATTACCCGTTAATAGAGGCTGGAGTTGAAGATGGTACTTCTTTGGGTCAAGCCCTCCCATATATTCTCTTTCTTGCTTCTCCCATTCTGATTGTACTTTTCATTGCTGCACAGAAAGGTACATAACATTGACAGATCATATAATCACTATATGCAGTCATCATCATTTTATTATTTCTTAAATGTATAGATTATCCATGCTATTTTTTTTAGCACTTATTATTGAAGAATATCAAGTTGCATTTGGAATAAATTAGAGCTTCTTCATGAATGCCATGTAGAATGACATGAAAAATATTAGAAGCCATAAATTATGTTAAAACATATGACAATATGCCTTGATGTCCGTATGGTTAATAACATTAAAGGATAGGTTAGTACATGAATTTTATTTCTGTTAAATAACATCTAGAGGATCTAGCCCATAAAACTAGAGCTGTGTGACCAAATATATGCTTATGGTTGGCTTTATAACTGAATCATTCTGATCAAACCTAAAGGATACTTTTGAAGATGCCAATCAAACTGATTATTATTTATAAGCCTAGTCGCCCCAATTATTATTTTTTTGTGACGTGGAACCCCAACCCCACTTAGTGGGGATAGGGTAAACCACGGATACATTACCCCACCCCCACCATATATCAGATAAGCCTAGTCGCCCCAATAGATGATTAAAATACCGATTGGGATGGTTTGAAGTTTGAACACATACCATGACATCCCATGATAACAACATTGATAAAGATTAACTTGGTGCAAGTTGAAGTAAAAAATAGATAAGGAAAGGCAGAACAGGATGTCAATTGAGATAGATAATGCTAGAGATGGAATAGAATGATGAATGTGATTCATATTCCCAACCCCAAATAGTTTGGATAAGGCATTAACAATGATTACAGTGGTGGGCGATGGTGATGATGATAGATTAAAATGTTTATGAATGTAACTGAAATAATTAAATATATGACTAACCTTTAGTAATCTAATTCATACAAGACTAGAAAACATGAAACTCTTGGTTATATGAAAGGGAGGAAGTGTATATTAGGTGGGTTAACTAAATTCTGAATTTGTATTTCTCCGCAATCTCAGGCATTACATGACATCAAGAGTTGGTAAAAGAAGCCTATTTAGTTTTGCAAGATTTAAGAGCTAATCTCTTTGAGATTTCAATTTCATCACTGAGCAATCAGTGCTTGTCTTTTTGTTTCCTTGTCTCCCTAATAATGCATGAAAAAAATGTACTACTAGATTAAAGACAACATTTTTCAAATGACTGAAAAATGCTAGGATCAGGGAAGGATCAATCTTCTCACCCCTGGAAACCAGTTGGTGCATGTTGTCAACATAAGCCACACTAGTTTAGTATTCTTTTTTTTTATTATTATTATTATTATTATTTTTTGGGGGGTAAAACACTAGGTTAATATTTTATTCTACTTCCACTAAAACTACATTATACGGGCATGGGCAGAAAAATCATACTGTTGAAGTATCCTATCCATCTGCTTTGTCTTCTTCTCAAAATAGTCAGCAAATTTATGAGTATGTCTAGTTGTCAGATGATTGTGTTTTCTTGTTAGGTACAATAATTAAACCAGCAACAGTTTCCTTAGTGAGATCTTGATTGATATTGCATTTATTCAGCTGGATAGAGAAGTTGATGATAATTCTCAAATTGTGATTTAGACAAGGAATTGGTCCTTTATTTGCTTGATGTTTCTGCATACTCTTTGGTATATTCGCATCCAAGAAAGCATTATCCCCTTTACTTTTTGGGTACTAGTGGTTATTAGTTACTGCAGAATTTAAGAAAGCAAACATCTGGAATCTGTTGATTTTTTTTTTTTTTTTTTTTTTTGTTGTTGTTGTTCATGGTAAGTTGAGTTTGAAAGAAACAAAAAGCAGGTACCATATAATAATACTTTTGAATTAAGCGAAGAAAAAGCTCCTCATATCATACTCTCTTTTTGATTAAAAACAAGAAGAAAAAAGTTGATATGAATGTCCCCACAACCACCTAATTATTACCACTTTGTGCACTAATTTATGTATCAATTATTAGCTCTAAGCTTATCTCAAATGACTGATTTATCCCTTATCAATGTTATCAAGTACTTCTGTTATATGCCCGGTATACATGCTTACGAATCTAAACTGCTCAATAAAGTGTTTTTGATGATCTGAATTGTTTGATTTCGAGTTAAAATGCTGTAATTTATGTTTAAATGATTTAACTCTACTCAAATGACTGATTGATCCCTTATTAATTTTTTTTCTTCATGATCTTCTGTTTAATGTCTGGTACACTTGCTCATTAATATAAACTTTTCATGATCCCATAAAAGTATTTTGATGATCTGAATTCTTTTGATTTTGATTAAAACTAGAGATGGCATAGACTGTAGGGGTGCAACTTCGCTCGGTTTGGATCGGGTTGACTTCAACCCAACCCCAAACCGACCTCCTTGAAGGTCAACCTATACCCAACCCAACCCAACCCAACCCGACCCTATTTGAAACCGGTTTTATTTTGTAAACTAAACTCAACCCAAACAGTAGTTTTGGGTTGGTTTGGTTTAGGGTTGAATCGGGTTGATACGCACAATCACAACTTGAACAATTTGCAAATACTTAAAAAATCGAATCTAACTTACCCAACACATTCAACTGTAACAAAGCATTGTTATCAAACCATAAAGACGAGGCTTGTTAGATTGGTTACTAAACCATAAACACTATTATGATTCAGGCATTAAGCAAAAATATTAAGAGATTTTCCCATTTCAGAAGTGTAGAGGTGTTTTTATAAGCCCCTAAATTCTAAAATTTACATATAATATTTATAACCGGGTTAATTTGGTTTGGGTTTTGAATTGGATCGGGTTACCCGAAACCCTAACCTAAAACTGAACCGAATTAATTCGGGTTGTCTTTTTTCAACCCAAAACTGACCCAAAGTGATTTACAAATTCAACCCAAAATCGAGTTGGATTGGGTCGATTTGGATTTGGGTTAGCCCGACCCAAGTTGTACCCCTAATAGACTGCATCATCATTCTTATCCCAACATGCACTACTTTATGTATCATTGATTAAATCTAGTCTCATCTCAAATGACTGATTGGTCCCTTATCAAATTTTTTATGATCTTATGTTTTATGTCTGGCACACTGCTCATGAATCTAAGCTGTTTAATTCAGTATTTTGATGATGTGAACTCTTTTGATTTTGATTTAAAATAAAGATGGCATAGACTGCATCATCATTCTTATCCCAACTAGTGAGTTGTGGGCCTTAACATTCATATTCTTTCTTATCCCATTACTGTTTTTGATCTTTATGTAAAATAGGGTTTGAATTTAATCAATCTACAAGTTTATTCTTCATTAGGAAATTCTTCAAAACATGTGGTAATTAGCTTGAGAAGAGTTAAGATTGATGAGTTGGACCATAGAGTACCATCCATTGTCTCTGAAGAATCTAGACTGATTAGGTATTACACACCATGGATGCAACTGCCAGCACAATAATACAATATCTATATATATATATAATGCATACAGCTTAAACATGGAAAGGATAAAGAAGTTAATAATATATGTAAATTGTCACTATGCTATTTCACTTTTACAAGCTAGGCTGCCAGAGAAATAGGAAGGAGAGAATTTTATCCCAAAATAAAAGGAAGAAAAAGCCACAAAAAAATGTGATTTGTGAAATAGAAAATTATTCATCTATACTATAAAGGGTGAGGGTACCTTGGAAAGTGTGTCAAAAAAAATAACTTTCTTCAAAACTGACATTGCAATATAAAAGGTTGTCAAATATTTATAGGGACAATTCCGTCTCTCCATACGTTTTTCAAGATAGGTGTATGCAGGGGCGGAGCGGGTCCGGGGGCAATTGCCTCTCTTCAATTTTTAATTTTTTTAAAAATAATGTATATTTTTATAAATATTTCATATTATTCCTCTTAAAATTATATTTTGCCCTCCCTGAATATTTTTATTGCCTCTTTTCAATAATTTTTTTATATTTCAATCATTTACTTGTTTGTCCTTTAGTAAATAAAGAAGTTACTTTTAAAAAAAAAAATTAAAAATTAAAAATTTCTTTATGCATTAATAATTCTCATTCAAATAATATCATTAATTATTCATTCATTAGTCTTAATTGCTCTCTCTCTCTCCCTCTCTCTCTTATTCTACCTTTTTGATTGTCTTTTACCAAATTTTTTTTTTGTCCTCCCGGTGTAAAATCTTGGCTCTGCCTATAGGTGTATGGACAGTTATGGGAGAGTTTTAAACTATACTATATAATATAAGGGAGAGGTTGTCTCGGAAAGTGTGCCAAAAAACTAATTATTTTTCTAAAATTGACTTAAGGTTGTTAAATATTTATAGGGACAATTCTGTATCTTCATACATATTTTTTTTTAAAGTAGGTGTATGGGAACTTCAATTGTCTATAGCAACTAACTCTGTTGTCAAAGTTTTAGTTAATTGAAAACTTGAAATTCTCTTGCGTTTCATTAATTGTAGAGTGTAATCTTTAATTATATAGTTAGAGAAAATTTCATTTTGGTACTGAAAGAAGAAGGGAGAAGCACAGGTTGGCTTGTGAAGGGAATAAATGAATTGAGGCTTTATTAGGTGTATCTGTTGTGAAGTGATAAAACCCATGAGATTGAAATTTTGGAAGTTTGCATTGCCAGGAGACATCACACACATGAACCAACATGTCTCTGTTATGAAGATGTCCACTCTAATACAAAACATTATGTCTTTCTCTACTCACAATCAGATGGTACAGATTTGTATTATTTCGTTCCAAGTTCATTTTCCAGTTCTTTTGAATCATCAATTGTTTTGGTTTAAACCGAAGACCGAAAGAACCAAACCGAAAAAGTTGGTTTGGTTTGTTTTTTTTTTTTTCCATTTCGGTTTGGTTTTGGTTTGGAAAATGAAAAAAACGAATTAATTTGGTTTGGCTTTCATTTTAGGGTTCGATTAAACCGAACCAAATTGAACTTAATTAAATATATGTAAACCGAACCTAACTAGACTAATATACATATATCTAATATGTATATGTATGTGTGTGTATTTAGTACATGAAATAGCATTAATTTTATAAAACTGAACCAAAAAATCGAATGTATTTCGGCTTGGTTTGATTTTTAGTTTTGGTCACTATAATTTGGTTCGGTTTTTTTCTTTGGTTTTTATTTTGGTACGATTTGGTTTTTGGTTTAGTTTACTATATTTCAGTTTGGTTTATGTTTCGGTTTGACCGCTAAATTGAACCAAACGGATTGAATTACACCCCCCTAGTAGGAACCACAATCAGAAAACTAGTCAAAATCAGATCAGTCGGTTAAATTAGGTGAGATCAGCTCACGAAGCAGTATATAATATTAAGTATTACAAGGATAACTCACCTAATCTTTAAAATCACATCAAAGAGGGTCATGTTTTATTATAAGAATTTTAGTTTTGAAATAAAGTAATTCAATTGTGAGTGCTTAAGTGGAAATATTAGTAAATAAGAATTCACAAGGGACCCACCTGAGAGAATTCCCTTAATTAAATATGGGGAAATCGGGCGACTTTTTTTAGTTGATTTATTAATTTGCACCAAGTGTAGGGGTATTTAATTTCATTATCTGTCCCAAACGGCATGATTGACCGTTAATATACGAAGTTTTTAAAAATGGAACATCGAGCCACGTGATGCAACCTTTTTAGAATTTGACCCCACCATTCCATGGGTTTCACCTTACAATCATGACCGTCCAACCAACCCTTTTCCGACTTTAACATACAAAAATGTACTTCTATTTCCTATACTTGCTCAGATTGGGTAAAGACTTCAAAGGCAAGAAGAAAGGAGGAATCATAACGTTTGATCACATGGTTTCAAGGATCGGACCGACAACCTGTCCGTACTGGTCGGTCCGACCCTAACTCACGATCATAGTATTTAGAGAAAGTTTGGTTTCGGATATAACATACAAAATGCGAAATGTTATTATTTCGGCCTGAATTATTTAGCAAAATTGTTGAAATTTCAACGAAATATTTTTACTTTGCTAATTTTATTTTACCTAAAATTTTCATTTTTTCAATTGAGATTTAAGCCGAAATAATTTCAAAAACTAAGTTAAAAGTAAAATAAATAAAAAAAATACATTTAAACTCTATAAATACCATCAAATGGTCTTCATTAATTGATTATTATATATAATAAATATTATTACTAATTTTTTTTTTTTTTTTTTGCTTATACAGGTACGCAAATGGATTTCGTACCCGCATAAATTGAAGGAAATCAAGAAATAAAATTTAAAACTTCATTTTAAACTTTTATACATTATATTTTTTTTTAGATGTTAGAATTTGAATCTAATATGTTTTGGATAATTGTATACTTTTTTGGATGTTGTAACATAAGTGCTATATTTATTAGTTGTAAACTTTTGTATTATTTTACATTATTAATCAAAATATTATTTATTTATTTATTTTTTGAAATTTGTATGTTCATACATAATATATATTTTAATGAAGATATTACTTTTTGTTGATTAATTTTACTATTTATATTTTAAAAGTTATTACTTAGTACTTATTAAAAAAAAGAAATAGAAGAAAAAAAATTGGCTAAAATTATGCCTATATTAAAGTATTTTAAAAATAAAAAAATGAATTTATTTTAATGAAATAAACAAAATTTCGGTCCAAAATTTCAGCCAATCTTGGGCCATTATTTCGTCCAAATATTTTAATCAAAAATTTTTTTTCAATGAAATTTTGCTAAAATATCTAAAATTTTAGATATTTCGATTTCGTTTGGCCATCTGAAATCTATGATATTTCCGAAATTTAAAACTATGGTCACGATTCAACTATTGTATCAAGTGGTTTTGGATTGGACAGGACCAACTGATACTGGTACAGCCGGTACAACCAGTCCAATTGGTCCAATCGATCTAAAGTTTTTTTTTTTTTTTAAATTTGTAAATTGAATGATCCAACATGTATCGACTTGGACCTTGTTCGACCGGAGTCAACGGGTATTGCCATTCTGGCAACTGGTACCGCCATTCTGACGATCACTTTTGCAATTCATTTTTTTTTTTTTAAATGGGCAATCCAACTTTTGTACCAGATCCAAACTGGACGATCCGGATTGGGATCAACCGGGACCCATCCGATCAGTGATCCGGAGACTTAAAACCTCGAATCAATCACGTTGATCAAGTGGGACTCACTTCTCTCTATTCAAGTAATGAAGGTGGGAAATGGAAGGACGTTTTAAGCCATAATGTAGAGAAGAAATTGGGAATCAGTGTCGGCCGACGTTTAAAAAGGTGAGACGCTGTTACACCGAAAGATCATAAGAAAAGAATAAGCATTTTTTTTACCGTCTCCGAGTGGAGTGGAGGAGCGTCTGCGATTTTGCTTGCCAACCCGTGCAGGTCTTGGATTTGGGTCCCACCTCCGGCGACTTTTCGCCGCCCACTGGCGTGTCTTTTGCAAACTGGTGACGGCTCTTTACTCCCACTTCATCTGGTCGGTGCCCAGTCAACAATCCATATTCCATACATAACCCATATTTCTTACTCATCTATTTCTTTCCAATTATACCCCTCACATCTCTATTCTAATCCTCTGGATCATCCTAATTCCTATCGTAAGCAAAAAATAAAAAAAAATTGATCACTAAAATACCCCTCCTCTTGACTTCCATCTTTTATGTTTCTGGGATGGGCAGAAAACTAGATACTACTGGGATTTCAAAGCCTTGAAAGGGTGATTTACTCCACTTCTCCATAGAGCTGAAGGGCATTTCTGTCATTCCGCAAACATGATCCACAAGAATATTCAATTTTCAAAACCACCACTCCATTTACCTTCCTTCAGAAATAAGAAAGCCAACCCATGTGTAAAGCATTCTCATTTTTCTGGTATAATAATTCAATTCAGAAACAACCCAAACAGAGCCCATACCCCAAACCCCACCAAGTCATACATCAAATTCTTATCTCGGCCATATTCAAAATTGATCTGCCCAGTCAGACCTGAAATTAAAATTAAAAAAAAAGTTCAAAGAGACAGGCCACCCACTGTATAACCAAAAACCCAAACCTGGAATCTCCTGCTTGATATGTCTTCAAGAATTCCTTCTTCTGTAAAACTTCCATTTCTGAAACCCACAAAAACACTTTTCTTCCAGAACTCCAACTCCCCATCCCAAAGGAAGAAAACTCACCACCTTCATTCAATTCTTCTCTGATCTCTATCTCTTCAATCCAGAAAGCTTGTTCTGAGGAGGCTTTTCCTTCAAGGATGGTCCAAAGAAAGGCCTCCTCTAACAAGCTTGGAATCCAAGCGGATTCCAAGACTTCCGTTAAATCCGAAAAGCGATCATCAGGGCTTAAACCATCTTCTTCTCAACATCATGATAACAGAAACAAGGGAGGAACAGAACTAAAGAGGAAGAAGTCAAGATCAATCAAGCTTTCGGATTTAGAGAGCTTAGGATCATCATCATCTGTGAAACGGGTGGCGCCTTGTCCTGACATATCTAGTACTGCAGCTACTACCCCACAGAAGCTTTCTCCGATCAGAACATCGGATAGTTCACCAAATTACATGAAGTCCACAAGCAGTTTTGATGCAAGGAAGGAGCGATCACCGGTGAGTTCCCGTAGTTCTCAAACTCGTCAGAGGAATTTAAATTGTTCTAAGTTTACCTCTGCTGCTTCTGTTCATAAACTGGCGAGGACTTTAACGAAGACTTCTAGTTTAAAACCAGTGAGAACTTTAACAAAGGTGGCTAGTGTCAAGCATGTCAGACCTTCGATGAAGAAGTGCTCTGGAGTCGTCGATCTTTGTCCAGACTTGAACGTTGGAAGGGCAACCTGTTCGTCGACTCTGAAGGATTCGAAGTTCCCGGACTATGTGATGCTTCATCCAGAGGGAGCCGAAACTGAAGGAACTTCAGTTATGAAGGTTTGCCCATACACCTACTGTTCTCTTAATGGCCATCGCCATGCCCAGTTGCCTCCATTGAAGCAGTTCCTGTCGGCAAGGAGGCGATCGTGGAGGACCCAGAAGAGCATCAAACTGAAAGTTCTGTCCCCAGTTAGATCAAGATCAAAACCTGCTGATGAAAGAAAGATATCAATTGATACGGGACAGATAGTGTTTAGTGAAGAACCTTCAATTCACGAAGCAGTTTCAGACGGCGCTGCAAGCTCTCCTCCGACAGAAGCAGGAACGGATTTCTTCATAGAAATCTATGCTAAATCAAGAGAAGATGCAGGAGAGCCAGTTGGAGGAAGCATCGTCGACCGTGGTATTGAAGAAACTTCAATTGGTTCTGCTGTAAATCCTGAAAGAGAAGGAGATAATGAAAATGTTATTGAGATGCTGCAAGATGAATCATCATATTCTGAAATAAGTTTTGAATACCATTTTGATCAAAACAGTGATTTTCTTGCAACAGAAGTGAATATTCCGATGATGATTCATGACCGCGGTATGCAGGTAGAAGTAGAGGAAGCAGACAATGAGGACTCTTGCTCTATACAAGAAGAAACAACTATGGAATGTTGCTGTATTGGGAGTGGATCAAAGGATGAAATACCTGCGGAGATTGAATTGGATGAATCCACTTTTGAAGCCACTGACATGGACTGGGAGGAGGAGCAAGCTGTTATTCCTAATGGGGTCAATGATCCCATCCTCACTGATGATCAATCTGATTCTATAGTAGCATTCTTACCAGAATTTGAGAATCCTGCAATGCACTGCAAGATCTTCTTCAGGCCAGATGATGTCTTCAGCCAATGCTCCGAGGAAGTTGTAATGGATGGAGAAGCACCAGAAGATATTTGCGAAGAAATTACTGCATCTGAATCAACCTTCACTGAATTCTCTGATGGTGAATCTGAATCAAATAATGAAGATGGAAATTCAGAAGTTGATGTGCTTACTGATGTCAGTGATGAACTGTCAGTAACTTCTAACAGCCTCAGTACTGAAGATGCATATGAGAAATCAACAGCAGCTGTTGAGGGACCAAATGGAGATGAGAAGCCGAGTGATGACTTCATGAACAGCATGGTCTCTTCTTCATCTTCTGCTGAGGACCAAGCATTGGAATTGACAGCAGACAGTGAAGACAAGAACATATTAGTTGAATCAGATGATCAATTTCACCAAGAGTATTATACTCTGCTTGGAAATGATGAACCCAATTCCAGTGCTGATGAGGAACTTGAAATCCATGCCTGCATAGAGAAAACTAAGTCTCTTCAAGATGATCCCGAGTTCGATCACAATGTCACTGCTGAGGATCCAATTATTAACACAGAAGACGTGGTTCCGCTACCTGAACCGGAAGATGAAATATGCATTGATGATCACAGCCAAGAGCAGGCATACCACAGTGTTGATGTCAGTGATGAAGTGGACAAGGAAGATAAAGTTGACGATGTCAATGCATTGCTTGAAATCGAAATTTCTGACTCTGGCCAAGGTTTCTCTGAAGCAGATCAGGCAGTGGGAAAGGAAAATCACAACACAGGCCATGATACGGTTGAACACTGCCTCATTGATTCCATTGGCGAAGAAAAGAAACTGGAGCAAGAAGTATCCAGTGAAATCCTTCTTCCTCAGACTCTAAATCACTCAACTGAAACAGATAGCAGTATTATGGTTGACAATCAGGAGCTCTCGGAAAAGGATCAGGGGAATGATGGTTCAGGAGGCAACAGATCCAGTTCTGCTGATACTATCATAAATGAAGATGAAGAAATACAAGAGAAAGATAACAGCAAACAAGATGCAGCAGAAACACCAGTCGCAGCCATTAAAAGCACGTGCTCGGAAGAAGGGAATGCAGTAAACAATGCTGGAAACAGCTCCACCCAACAACTGTTCAAGACCTGCAGCAATCTGAAAGGAAGAACCAGATGCAAGAGGCCCATTAAGGATATGGAGGAAGTGAGGGAATTCAACCCACGGGAACCAAGGTATCTGCCATTGCAGCCTGACCCAGAAGCAGAAAAGGTTGATCTCAGGCATCAAATGACAGATGAAAGAAAAAATGCTGAAGAATGGATGCTTGATTACGCACTTCGTCAGGCTGTGAACAAACTTGCCCCAGCTCGCAAGAGGAAAGTGGCACTGCTTGTTGAAGCTTTCGAAACTGTTATACCACTACCCAAATATGAACCCCATCTGACGCATGCCAATGCAGATTTTGCTCACCCAAGACCCATCCAAGCTTGTAGCTAACTGTGATTACTAGGTAAGTATTGGAAGATTCAAAATACTATTGATTTAAAACGTTATTCAGCTCATACAGGTTACACCCACACAGGTGGATTCTCATTCTTTGCTCTGTCCACATGCAGGTGAGACTGCAGGAAGCAACTTAGGTACGGTAAATCTGTAATAAGTTGATCATCTCGAGCAACTCACTATGGGTTTAGTTGTGGATATATCCTAGGAGGGAGCTAGTCGATCTGTAGAACAACTAACTTGTTGTTCATTTCGTTTAAGAGGTCCTGTAGACAGAGCCGCTCGATGCAAGTATGGTCAGATGAACCTTGAACTGTATAAACAGTACTATAATTTCTTCTAAGGGTCCAAAATTATGTGTAGGGTTCAGTGGTAGGAATATATACTGATGATTATCAGATGTTTCCTGTGGTGGGAAAAATGTGTGGTGCTTAGTTTTGCTGCTTCTTTTTTTCTTACTTTATATGGGGTGCTGTCTATCTTCAATTGTTTAAGATGATATAATGTAATAGCTTGTTTTATGATCATCTTTTAGTAATATTAGTAAAATAAGTTTAGCAATCAATCATGCCTGCTATGATGTATGGATCAGAATATTGGGAACAAGGAAGCAACATATGATTTTTATATATAGATATATTGCGTTTTGTGTTTTTGGGATGAGCATTAATACGAGGATATTGAGATGGATGTGTGAAAAAACTAGAAATTAAAGATAAGCAAAGAATAAACATGTTTAGGTGTTGCATGAAAAGGAGATGAGTAGAATTAAATGGCTTGATAATGTAAAGCAAAGATCTACGGTGGCGTGAAAAGGTGCAAGGGGGTACACATTGAAGGATCTAAGAGGTCAAGGGGAAGACCAAAAAAAAACTGAAATGAGTCGGTCCGAAAGGATTTGAACACACAATCTAACTGAAGATATGGCTTTTGACAGATTAGTGTGGAGGAACAGAATTCTTGTTGCCAACAGGAACATGATTCTTGTTGCCAACCCAATATCCTACTCAAATTCCTAGGTTGCACAACTGAAATAGTAATAATTGATGTCTCCTTTGGATTCCTAAAAACTCCACCAAGGTCTGATGCCCTGATTTGCTAGCAGAACAACCATCAAAATTCAGCTAGATATGCTCTTCACCAAGGGGCAGCCACCTGGGACAATAAAGTCACAAATACCTAATCCCTCATGATATCTATAATCAAAAGACCTTTCAAATCCTATGAAGCTAAAACCCTATCATGAGCGTAGCTGAAATAGACAATATGCTACTTTGAAAGTTTTAATATTTCTTTCACCCTTAATGACCAACATCATAACTTAGCCTGAGCATCTATGTATAAATTTGCATCATTAACAGAGACCAGGAAGCTTCCTTGGTCTAAGCATCTAGATAATCTTAAGAGGTACAATATAAAACAAGCTACTTCATAGTGTAAGAACAATTGGTTAGTGAATTCCCCTTCCCTCATGTACAACACAAATTTGGGGAGGACAAAGTTTTTACGATAAATATTGCTTTTACTCAGGTTCATTCTTAGACCTTAGACCATCTCAAGTAACTGGAGAATAATCTTAACCCTATTGACTGATGCTATCATCAAGAAAAAGGATTAGTTAAGTCAAAGCAGCCTAGCCTCTTAAGGTTGTGGCATTGAACAAAGAAATCAAGCAAATAAGTTCCCAACCAAGAAACTTTATAGCTCATTAGTACTGGAATTATTTAATAAGTTTAAAAGCTATTTATATATAATCAGATGTCAGGAAACTATGTGTTGGAGTTCTTAACCAGTAATAGTCTGAACCTTAATTATCTTTATATTGTGGTAATGGTAGCCTATCTATGAACGCATAAAAGTAGCAGCTTTAGCATGGAACTTGTTATTTGCATGGCAAAACAAATGAAGAAATAGTCACTATCATCAACAAAAACCTTTATTCCAACTGGTTGAGGAAAAGAAGAAATGGAGTGAGGTCCTGACGGGAAAAAAAATCAATGGTAAAAACCATAACTGTGGCGCAAACAAACAAGACTATGAAATGCTTCACAATATGAAATAGTACAAATTGAACATCTAAGATGCACAATCAAAGAATTAATGACTAATGAGAGACTTTCCAATAGGAAATGAATGTGAAAGGATCATTTGAGTGTGTTAAACAAACTGAACCTAAAAGCAAGTAAGCAACTGATTCTGATCACGGAACCAAAATTATCTCATGTAATTTTGAAGGTGTTTATCATCAAATAAATCCTGACAAAGTGGTCCAGATACATTGTTGTAAAAACTAATTGAAGAAATGCTAAAATGAAATCAAATCAAAACTGAAAGTAATAATGAAAAACAGCATTTGGCCAAAAACAGGTTCTTTGTTATTACAGTTGGTGCAAATGCAAACAAATAAAATTTCACAACATACATAACTACAACTATAAAATATTCTTACTTATTTATGATCATATTACGTTGAATTCCATAATGATAGTATGCCTTGCATATGATACATATCCTTCTATGGAAATATTTTATATTCAGTGAACAAGATAACAAGAAATTAAATCCATATTCCTGGATGATTATAACTCTAGGATGAATCAACTTATTGAATAATGGACCCAGGTTGCAAACAAACTTTATCCAACAATCTTCTGGTCTACTTCCAAATTCACCTTAATTGTAGGAGATTCAAGTAGAAAGGATTCAAGCTCGCCAAAGTACCTTCCCAATTGATTGCGGCTTGGAGTTTCATCAGATATAACTATTGAATGGGTACGTTCTTCTGAAGGCTTATTGTGCTCCTCTGAACCACTAGCTATGATGTCATCATGAAAAATTTTAAGTGCATCTCTTGTTGAGAATGAATGTACGGTTCCATATAGGGCCTGAAGCTTCTCTCTTTTTTCTGATGTGCCAAATAACTTTTCTTTCAAGCTGTCTGGCAAACAAGCCAGTGCACTTCATGGGGGTTGTAGGCACCAAAACAAACATTAAAGACATAAAACAAATTTACTTTGTCTGCTATGTCAAACAAAGAATCTAATAAATCTGTAGAATGGTAAGAGGAATTATTTGATTTTTTACCTGGTAACACCTCTAACAAGGCCCCAACGATACCCAAGAAGCACTGATTGCTTGAAACCAACATTGAAACCCTCCTGTGCGGAAGTTTCTTTCCCAGCCATTAGGCCATCACGATAGCCAATCCAAATATCCATCAAGAATCACAAAGTATCTTGGGTTTCCAAAAGCAAAAGTCTATAATGTATGGCTTAGCCCATATAGAAAACAAAATTGGGTGAGTAATTATATTTAATCTGTAAGGATACTGTATGGAACTGGTTGTGTCTCCTGTGCCACTCTCTGTCCAAGTCAGATGCCTTGTTCAGCCTCTCATTAGAACTATTGCATAAAGACTCATCTTCATACCACAAGCCAGCATCTTCACAATCTGAAACTAAGATCCCTAGTCAAATTTTTGCTTAAAAGAAAATGAATTAGAAACTCAAAAGAGAGCACATCTTTGAAAATAACTCCAGGACCACCAAATGAAGCAGCCTTGACCAATTTTGTATGATCATGCACCTACCACCTACCCACTCACTTTTCCATTTGCCTATTACCACTTGATACACACAATTTAAACAACTTTGCTACATGTGGGATTCAATATAAAACCTTTTATCAAATTATGAAGATGAAAATCTACTGTTGCTAACCTATGTTACACGGACTCAGGTGCAAGTGTATGTCTAGGTGTCAAACTCATCAAATCACCATACCATAGGACATGGGAACTCGGCCCATATACTAAATATTTTGAACTTATTTGAGTTTAAGAGTAGCAAATATGATACTATATATTCACAATATCAGTTTTGACACTGTTAAAACTTGATAACTACATAGATAACGAAGGTAGAGGAGGCATCTGTTTATAATAGGCGAAATAGCTGTTTAAAAGAATTGGACACGGTCATGAAGGATCTGACACAGATTCTGCGTAACATAGTTGCAACTATATAGTGCTATTTTATAACTAGATTATGCAGTCATATTAACGTTACATTTTTCCATAGCTGCAAATTGATGATGTAACACCTTTTTAACTCAGTCAAAGAATGTAACTACTACTCAGATGCATACCGTATGGATCACTCTGGTGAATATGCGAAGTTGACACATGATCAATTTCTACATTTGAAAGCTGTAAGGTTTCAATTGAAGAGTAGATCTCCTTCGAAAGGCTCTCCTTAATTGCCATTTACCCTGCTGGAATTTCAAAAGGTCTGAAGCCACAACAGTAGAGACAACAAATAAACATTATTAGTGCATGAACATTTTTTTTAATGAATAATGAAGGATAGTATATATATATAATGGAAACGAGAATAAGAGAAAAGTACAAGGATGTTGGCCAAAGAAAGGTCAAAACGAGAGCAAAGCATAAAGGAGTAAAATGAAACACAACTAGCCACCATATGCTACAAGGGAGAAAAAAGGAATAAAATAAAACAAACTCCTATCCATAAAGGAATTAAACATTCTCCAGTGTCCCCAAAAACACTGCTTCCCTCTCGACCTCTTATCTATCTAGACTATCCACCACAACATTTGCTTACCGTGGTACGTGGGAGAATGAGATGTTCAACCCACCCACCAGAGCCAGCACTACACGAACTAAGTGGGAAAGCCTCCATGAATGCTCCAAACCCATAGAAAACCATTGAATGCTGTGGAGGAATCTCCCTCTAGTCCTATATATGTGAATCATCTATCTTGGGCTACTCTCTAGTAGAGGTGGCAATTGGGCTGGTTCGGATCGGGTTGATAGGGGGTATTAACAGCTTAGCACTCAACCCAAATCCGCCCGTTTAATAAACGGGTTGAAATAATCAAACCCACACCCCACCCCGAAACAAAAAAGAGGAAAACTACCACATGCACACTATTTGAGATCAAGGAAAAAGCATTGTTAATGATGGTGATGAATCCAAAGTCCTAAGGTACACTCTTTTGTGCTTTAAGGCAGTTTCAGGGCTCAAAATAAATTTGATCAAGAGTGAATTATTCAGGGTAGGGGATGTCATGATATGGATGAAAACCGGGTGATTCTGGGATGTAGAGTGGGGACACTGCCAACTACTTATTCGAGGATTCCACCAGGCGCTCCTTCAGATTCTGATATATTATGGAGAGAATAGAGAGGAGGTTGGGAATACGGAAACTCAGGCACTTATTAAAAAGAGGAAACTGACACTAATTAGAATCACCCTTTCCAACCTCCCTACATATTTCATATCAGCATTGAAGGTACCATTTTATATATGCATACATACATATATATATATATATATATA
>JAUPMG010272409.1:0-19194 GCA_031762675.1 Pachysandra terminalis
TTTTGAAAACGTCTGTTTATCTCTGTTTTCAGTTTGAAAATGTTTAGAATGCATCTATTGCTCATGTAACTTCTTAGTAGGATTATTGTTGGTAGATTTAGTGCATTGTGGTTGTTGAATTATGATGATTGAGTGGAATGGGTAAGACCAGAATATGGAAATCGAATCAGAATGGAAACAGGGGACGTTTTCTGGGCAAGTGCGATCGATCTACATTGACGATCAATCTCTATTGTCGATCAATCAACATTGGCAATCGATCCCTATTGTCGATCGATCGACATTGACGATCGATCTACAATCGCAGATGGAGAATACAGATAGCACCAGTGAAGGTGATACTTGACCAAGTTAGGTGGGTTGTACCATGGGTCCAATTTGTGGGTTCCTTGTGACCGAGTGAGGTCCAAGTGAGGGTTTGGTGCCTGTGTGCTACGACTTGGTGCCTTTGTGCTACGGCTTGGTGCCGATGTGCTACGGCATGGTGCCTATGTGTTAAGGCTATGTGCCTATGTTTCATGGCTAGGTGTCTACTATCGTGTGTATGCTCCCCTGTCCAAACCCAACCTAGGACTATTTTGAGATTGATTATAGTATAGAGGACTTGAGATGATTTATCACGGGTAGGACGTCTGTGATGAATTCCAAAGCATTATCGATGTGTATGGGAGCGTGGATAGCGATTCTTGGATTGCATCACTAGGGTCTTACATATTATTAATGCATAACAATACTATGTTAATTTGATTAGTAAGTGTACCCGGGAGGTGGAGAAATAGGAGGTCCCTGTGTGGCATGGTTGGTTGTCTAGACCAGTGGTTGAAAGCCCACAAAATAAGTTATAGGGCGGTGGTCCCTATATGGTTTGGTTGGACCATGAGGATTGTGCACTCATTAATACAGTAACTGGTATTCTTCGTGCCACGGGTAGCTCCCTTTATAAACGAAGAGGGGGGAGGGGATATCCGGCTGCTCCTGGTGATGGTTTCCTGAATATCTTGGTTACTCTTGGAAGTATTGAGGGACACTTATCCAATCAAGAAAACGTAGGCATTGCATCTCAACCATACGTATTCACTTGTTTTGAGCATACCATTAGAAGCATACCATTCACTTGTTTTGAGCATCACATATCATAGTTGAATCTTGCATATCATATCTATTTGTTTACAAGCGTTTATTTTGAAATGATTATGGAACTGATGTTGTGACCGAGGTCAGATGGCTTGGTATTTATATGGGCTTTCCAAGTTCACTGTAACGTTTCATGTTGCGGTTGAATCAGATTTGAGGTGGTGAGCCTCATTGCAGTTTATCCATGTTATTACTTTATTTTGTTTGCAGACCATGTTGTACTAAACTATGTTGGAGAATTACTGTAATAATGGCTCAACTGAGCGCCACTGTTCGTTATTTTTGTTCTGTTTATTATTTTACTATTTTGCTTCTGCACTTTGTTGATGAATAAAGATTGATTTATTTCATCTTATCTTGGGTAATGATATGGGAATCGGCGGTCCAAAAATGGATCCCGAAGGTCTCACCTTGTTATCCGAGCCATCCCGCCTAGGGATTTGAGACACTGGGTCAGAGGCGTGACAGATTGGTATCAGAGCCTAAGGTTTGTAAACAGAGTAAGGTAGTGAAAGGACTGTAGAACTAGGTATCACATAGAAACATGAAGTTAGGGGAAGAAACATAGAAATCAAACTCGGATAATGTGATGATTGTTTGCTTGAATTATGTTAGGCATGAGAACATAGGATTGAGGAGTTATAGTAGACTCTAATAGTTAAATTGTGAATTTGTAGATGGCTACGTAGAGGGAGGAGACCGGCTACTAGGGGAGCATCATCCTCTGCTCCCCGAGAGGAGCCACCGATTCCGGATGTCTACCAGATACTTGAGGACATGGCCGCTATACAGCAAGATCAGATCCGACGGGATGAGGCCCGGAGGGTGGAACAGGACTTGACAGATGAGGCTTATAGGGCTGAGCCGAGACCAGTAGCTGTGGGGCCGACTAACTGGGTAGAGAAATTCAAGAAGTTGATGCCGCCATTGTACGACGGGCTGGGTGAGCCTAGTCTTGCACAAGACTGGTTGCTTGACGTCGAGAGGATCTTCCACACGATGGAGTATCCTGAGAGGTCTCGTCTACTTCTTGCCACCTTTTTTGCTTAAGGGTGAAGCCCTACACTAGTGGGAGATGGTGGAGAGGACCACGGCAGCAGTTTTGACTTGGGAGGAGTTCAAGGTGCAGTTTCTGTGGAAGTTTCTGCTGAGCAACTACCGTAGGAAGATGGCCATGGAGTTCATTGCCTCGAGTAGGGTTCTCTTACGGTGGCCCAATATGAGGTGAAGTTTGCCACGATGTCTCGTCATGCGCCTCATATCGTGGCGAGTAAGGGGGACCGAGCCGTCAATTTTGATGAGGGTCTGACGATTGCCATTTGATCTAGGGTGGTACCACAGATGTTCGGGACGTATGCTGAAGTCCTGAAGCGTGCTCTCCATGTGGAGTTGGATCTGGACAGAGCTGCCATTCAAAGAGAGCAGCCGCGATAGGATAGACGTGACCATAGCAGCCGTTATCAGTCGTACCAGCAGAGACATGGTGCTGCCAGACGGGAGGATAGAGTTCAGAGGGCTCCATCGGCAGTTCCAGTTGCTCTTGTGGGACAGAGGCAGTCTCAGGCACTACCAACCTAGTAGCAGCAGTTCCAGCAGGCAGTACCGGCACAACAGCAGCAGTTTAGGCAGCACAGCAGACGTGTGTGCTACAATTGCGGGCAGAAGGGTCATACCCAGTTTTACTATAGAGCAGCGCCGAGGACGGACGGAGGTAGACAGGCACATCCTCAGCCAACACAGGTTGGTCGAACCAATGCCATGGTGGGCACAGCGGCAGTGCAGAGAGACGACCGTGCGTCTAACGCTGTTGTCGAAAGTACGCTTCACATTTTCCATACCCCAGCACGAGTTTTATTTGATTTTGGTGCTTCGCACTCCTTTATTTCTAGTCGATTCATGCTTTGTTTGGGACTGCAGCCTAGTACACTAGAGATTCCTTTGTGTGTGGTGAACCCAGTAGAAGGGATAGGCACTCTACACCGGGTATGTCTGGCCTGTGTGGTTAGAGTGGGGGACCTAAACCTAGAGGGCGATTTGGTGGTGCTAGAAATGGTGCACTTTGATGTGATCTTCGGCATGGACTGGCTTGCTGCCTATCATGCCAGAGTTGATTGCTTCAAGAAGACAGTGGTTTTCGAACTCCTTGGTGGTAGACGACTCACCTTTATCGGGGCAGAGAAGGATGAGTACCAGACCGACCTTTTGTGTGCAGCGGATGGGGGTCAGCAGTTATCCTTGAGGGATATACCCACAGTCCGAGAGTCTGAGGTCGTTTTTCAGGAGATCGAAGGTTTGCCACCAAGGAGGGAGATTGACTTCCGTATCGAACTGGTGCTTGGCACATCTTGTAAAGACCAGAAAATTTAAATTAAAAAGAACAATTACATAAAGGGTAAAATGATAAATTAAACCACTACACCTAGAAACTAACTTAAGGTTGTTTTTAAAAGAATGTTGATTAATGTTATAAACCATAGTAAAAGAAGTGGGATTATTGGCTAAGATTTACAAACCTAACTAAGATTAGGATTAATGGATTAATCTGTTACAGCCAAACAAGACTTAAAACTAATGATTAATTTAACCTGGACTTAGGTAAGGTACATTAGATTAAAGCCCAAATGAATTAAATAAGGCCTAGTTAGCCTAATTAATATCTAAAATTCATGTTAAATAAATAAGGTAAAAGAAAGACTAGTTTAAATCAAAATAGGATTGTAAACTTTCAGATAAATAACAACTAGCAATCCTAATACAACTCTAACATCTAAAACAAGTAAAATAAGGCAAATTAAACAAAGAAAACCTTAGAAACAGAACATCTAGGAAGGATAAGAAGAAAGCTAAGAAATCAAAAAACTAGAAGAGACATTAGCAGGCCATTAATGGCAGAAAACCTTTAGCACAATAAATGTGAGTTTTCCTTTATCCCTGCATATTTACTTTCCATCTAATGTGATATCATGAGGAATTCCTTCTTTCATGCATGTAAAACCCATCCCCATGATCATACGAATAAAACCCATAAATATTGCATGACCCTAATCACATATGTGTTTCCTTTAATATTAGACTGTTTAAAATTAATGAAGAACCAAGTAATGTGAAGATTTGCTATAATAAACCAATAAATGGATTGACTAAATTATGGTGCACGAACCCCTAGAAAGTATAGAGGAATATACATGAAAAATATCATGACCAAAACAACCATCCTGTGCACCGGCGGACTAACCGGTGTGCCGGTTAGCCTGCCGATTGCAGACAGACCTCATCTGGGCAAGGCAGGCCACTGCCTAGCCTACCGGAATTATCCGGGGTGCCGGATCAGCCTGCCGGTTGCCCAGACAAGCCAGACCAAGCAAACCAAGCATTATAACCTAGCCCAACCGGCGTGCCGCAGCCTGTCGGTTGAGCCAGGTGTATCAATTTGAGTTATTTCTTTTTAATTAATTGTGGGATTACCCCCTCTCTTAACTAAACTATTATATCTACCAACACCACTACCTTTCCAATACCATAAACCATTAAACTAGCCAACTTAATAATTCCTTTATCATATTGAACAAGTTATTCCTTTTTCCATTAGATATTGGACCTACTACTAAGAGCCACCTCTAATCTAACTTATGTAATACTTCCCATTGACTATCCTAAACCTTCTGTGTCACATTTGTAGCCTTTTTAAAGGATATAAGTAAACCTATTTGAACTAATTGTATATTGTTGTTTTGAGATTGCTTTTATGTGGTTAAATACATTAATTACATGATTATAGCTTTATCAAATCATGTTGTGTGAGGATCCTAAATTCCATAAAACTTAACTTGTAAACTATATTATGTATAACACCATTCTCTTGACCTTGTATATCAGACCATGTACTTGGGTTATATTGTTTGATTATTATTAACTTAGTATCATGAGATTGTGCTCATGTTCATGCACTTTGAATATATGTGATGTGAATATTGTGTTTGATTTGCATTAATAAATGGACTTGAATCAATGAGTTGCATATTTGACCTTAAGCCAATTGTTATGTATACTGCCTGAGACTCAAGGTTAGTTATATCATTCTTTTAGTCATTATGAGACTATTATTATTCGCCCAATATGAGAGGTATGGGACTCAATATACTTGTGGTAAGATGAAAGGATTTGGACTATGCCATGTATATATGGGGACTTCATATCTGAATCATAAGAGTCAACCTTTTGGTATTCGGATTATTAACTTTTCTACTGAGGTTTAGATCCTATTTTTGGACGCCTTGGATTTTTGCAGTGCCCTACCGAAAATAAGTGGGGGAATTGTTCCCTCTTGGTCGAAACCCCTTAAAACTATGATGCGCACATAGAATATGTTGCATTGAGAGTGGCCGTGTATGTTGGAGAATGGATCGAGAAGACATTCTTGCTCAATGTTTGATTGGTTAGTGTGGGGATTTGAGCCATTCGAAAACCAGACTTCATGCATATTGCATTATCATGTGTTTGTTGATATTATTGCTATTATCTGGTGTATGATGCAATAGATATGATTATCATATAGATTTAGGCATGTAGTATGATAAAAGGACCCTGGATATCCTTATGATACAAACCAAGGTGAGATTTGGTGAGAGAACGTATTAATGTTATTTATCATTATTATTCATTGTTCATTGTCATGTTACTTATATTTCAGATCATTATTATTATATATTATATTTTGTTGTAGTGTTAGGTGTTGAGTAAATACCTTGTTTTAAAGGTCTACTCACACGAGCTTTGGCTTATGGATATTATGTTGTTGTTTTTTAGGTTATTAAAGGAACTAGATCACTAAAGAGAGGTTGAGAATGGGCATTCAAAGATAGAATTATAGGAGATAATTTCATATAGATTAGTTAGTTAAATTCCAGATTTTTTAGTGAAGGACATTGTTATAAATATTATGTTATATTAGAACTATGAAATTAACTTCCGCTTATGTTCTTCTTATATTGCTTTCCACTCCCATAGCAATATGGGGTGAGAGTCGTAATCCGACCCAGTTGTGGATCCATGTATCTAAACTGGTTTGGGTCGTGACACATCTCCCATCTCACTTGCGACTTATCGGATGGCTTCGACTGAGTTACGTGAGTTGAAGGAGAAGTTAGAAGGATTGAGTTCACTTAGCTCCATCAGGCCGAGTGCATCTCCGTGAGGTGCACCAGTGCTCTTCGTTATGAAGAAGGATGGATCGCTTCGTCTCTGTGTGGACTACAGACAGTTGAACGTTGCGAGGAACTCAGTACTTCTCCAAGATCGACTTGAGGTCAGAATATCACCAGTTGAGAATTAGAGATGAGGATATCCCTAGGACGGCCTTTTGCACTCGCTATGGACATTACGAGTTTGTAGTGATGCCATTCGGGTTGACGAATGCGCCGGCGGCAATTATGGACCTGATGCACAGGGTATTCAGACCTTATCTGGATTGGTTCGTGGTTATATTCGTGGATGACATCCTTATGTTCTCGAGGTCGAGGGAGCAGCATGATTAGCACTTGAGGATAGTATTGCAGACATTGCAGGAGCACCGGTTGTACGCAAAGTTGGAGAAGTGCGACTTCTGGAGGGAGGAAGTGAGATTTCTCGGCCATATGGTTTCCAGGAGTGGCATCTCCGTGGATTCGTCGAAGGTGGATGCAGTTTTGGGATGGGAGCGACCGCAGAGTGCATCGGATATCAGGAGCTTCCTTGGTCTGGCGGGTTACTACAGGAGGTTCATAGACGGATTTTCATCCATATCTGTGCCATTGACTCGACTTACCAGGAAGGAAATGAAGTTTGACTGGGATGAAAAGTGTGAGTCAACTTTTGAGGAGCTGAAGAGGAGATTGACTTCTACGCTAGTACTTGTGATTCCGGTCAGTGTCCAGAAAATGAAGGTGTATATAGACGCATCATTGCAGGGGTTAGGTGCAGTCCTGATGCATACTCATCGAGACAGCTTAAGACGCAGCGCAATTACCCCACTCATGATCTTGAGTTGGCTGCGGTGGTCTTTGCCTTGAAGTTATGGCGGCATTACCACTACGGTGAGGAATTTGAGTTATTTTCAGACCACAAGAGTCTAAAGTTTATATTCACGCAGAGGGACCTCAACATGCGCCAGAGGCGGTGGATTGAGTTGCTGAACTATTACATATCGATGCTCAACTATCATCCAGGGAAGGCAAATGTTGTGGCAGATGCACTGAGTCGCAGACCTCATGGAGTGTTAGCACAGTTGATGCACCAAGAGTGGAGTCTGGATCAGGCGATGGCAGATTTGAGATTGGGATCGGTGGATCAGGTTTGTGGAGGTTATCTGCTCAGTATGGTTGCTAGACCATCTCTTGAGCTTCGCATTGCGGCTAGTCAGAGGACAGACGAGGAGCTGCAGTCACTAGCAGCAGATGTGGAAGACAGAGTGGACAATGCACGCTGATGGTTTGATCAGATATCTGGGTTGTCTTTGTGTACCGAACGATCAACAGATCCGTAAAGAGATTTTGGAGGAGGCTCACAGTTCGCAATATTCTATTCATCCAGGCAGCACCAAGATGTACCGTGATCTGAGAGTCAGTTTTTGGTGGCCTGGGATGAAGGAAGATATTGCCCAGTTTGTTGCAAGGTGTCTCACTTGCCAGCATGTTAAGGTAGAGCATCAAAGATCGGCTGGACTGCTACAGTCGCTGCCTATATCTGAGTGGAAGTGGGAGTACATCACGATGGATTTCGTGGTCAGATTGCCGAGGATCAGGGGATCGTTGGACTCGATTTGGGTGATAGTGGATCGACTCACAAAGTCAGCCCATTTCTTGCCTGTTAGGATTACGGCGACAACAGAGGATATTGCGCAGTTGTATGTGAGGGAGATAGTGCGACTGCATGGGGTGCCAGTCCGCATTGTATCGGACCGGGGTTCGCTCTTCACATCTAGATTCTAGGAAGGTTTGCAGAGGGCCATGGGCACACGGTTGGATTTCAGTACGGCCTACCATCCGCAGACTGACTCCCAGACCGAGCGAGTGAACCAGGTGCTTGAGGACATGTTGCGTGCTTGCGTGATGGACTTTGGTGGTAGTTGGGGAGAACATCTACCTTTGGTAGAATTCTCTTAAAACAACAGTTATCATTCGAACATTGGCATGGCTCCTTTTGAGGCACTGTACGGAAGGCCGTGTCGTTCCCCTGTTTGCTGGATGGAGGTTGGATAGAGTAGCATTCTTGAACCGGACTGGTTCAGAAAACCACAGACAAGGTGAAACTGATGAGGGAGAGAAGAGCTATGTGGACCGAAGGAAGAGAGATCTTGAGCTTGCGGTCGGAGACCATGTGTTCTTGAAGGTGTCTCCTATGAAGGGCATCATGCGCTTTGGTCGTAAGGGGAAGCTTGCTCCGAGGTATGTTGGACCCTTCCAGACACTTTAGCGGATTGGAAGTGTGGCATATCGAGTAGCATTACCTACGCTGTTATCGGCTATACACGATGTATTTCATGTGTCATTGCTGTGAAAGTATGAGCCCGACCCGTCACACGTGGTGGATTGGAGTTAGTTGCAGCTACGGGAGGATGTGTCATACATAGAGCGACCGATGCAGCTGTTGGACCGGAAGGAACGAGTCTTAAGGACCAAGACCATTCCTCTGGTGAAGATTCAGCGGAGTCATCACGACCGATCTGAAGCTTCTTGGGAGCTGGAGTCCGAGATCCGGGAGCGTTATCCACATCTGTTCTCAGATTAAGGTATGTCAATTTCGAGGACGAAATTCTTTTAAGGTGGGTAAGTGGTAATGACCTAAACTCCCTAAATTAATTTCTGCCTCTAATTTAAATTAATTGAATTAAATTATTGTGCATATGTGTATATAGTTAAGTGTTTAATTTGACTAAGGGTATTAATTATAAATCAAGTAATGAAGTTTGGGGTCTTTATGTAAATATATTTGAACTGGGGTTAAGGCTTGAATTCTTTTGAATTTGGAACTGTGTATTGAACGAGTTCAGCGTTTAGGGGGTGAAGTGGCCAGTTCATAGGAGAGTGTGGGAGAGAAGATAGGGAGACTATATCTCTAACCTCTCACACATTCGTTGTTTCATCTGTGAGAGAGAGAGAGAGAGAGAGAGAAGAAAGAGAAAGAAGGAAGAGAGAAATTTGAAGTTTGATCTTGCTGTGTTCGGTGAGGAAGAAGGAAGATGGAAGGAAAGGGGCTATCACTTCATCTTGCAATCGTACGCGGATCGCAAGTATGGCCTCCGTCCGAATTCGTTCATAACGTCATACGTATTTTGTTTTGAAAGCTTCCATGAGTTTCCCTGTTTTATGTTTTCTTGTGAAAGTGTATAGTGATATTTATGTTTCTGTGTTGAAACCTTTTGAAGTTACCACCGTTTCCAGTTCTGAAAACAACTATTGTTGTCTACGACCTGTTTTGAGAGCTTATGAAATTATCCCCATTTATGGCTTTTGAAAACGTCCGTTTATCTCAGTTTTCAGTTTGAAAATGTTTAGAATGCATCTATTGCTCATGTAACTTCTTAGAAGGATTATTGTTGGCAGGTTTAGAGCATTGTAGTTTCTGAATTATGATGATTGAGTGGAATGAGTAAGACCAGAATGGGCAAATGCGATCGATCGCCGAAAAATTGATCTCTATTTTCGATCGACCAACATTGACGATCGATCTCTATTGTCGATCGATCTACAATCGCAGACGGAGAATACGTACAGCACCAGTGAAGTTGATACTTGACCAGGTTAGGTGGGTTGGACCATGGGTCGAATTTGTGGCTCCTTGTTACCGAGTAAGGTCCAAGTGAGGGCATGGTGCCTATGTGCTACGGCTTGGTGCCTATGTGTAAAGGCTATGTGCCTACGTTTCATGGCTAGGTGCGTACTATCGTGTGTATGCTCCCCTGTCCAAACCCAACCTAGGACTATTTTGAGACTGATTATAGTATAAAGGACTTGAGATGATTTATCACGGGTAGGAAGTCTGTGATGAATTCCAAAGAATTATCGACGTGTATGGGCACGTGGATAGCGGTTCTTGGATTGCATCACTAGGGTCTTACACATTATTTATGCATAACATACTATGTTAATTTGATTAGTAAGTGAACTCGGGAGGTGGAGAAATAGGAGGTCCCTATGTGACCTGGTTGGTTGTCTAGACCAGTGGTTGAAAGCCCACAAAATAAGTTATAGGGCGGTGGTCCCTATATGGGTTGGCTGGACCATGAGTATTGTGCACTCATTAATACAGTAACTGGTGTCCTTCGTACCAAGGGTAGCTCCCTTTATAAACGAAGAGGGGGGTATCTGGCTGCTCCTGGTGATGGTTTCCTGAATATCTTGGTTACTCTTGGAAGTATTTAGGAACACATAACCAATCAAGAAAACGTAGGCATTGCATCTCAACCATATGTATTCACTTGTTTTGAGCATACCATTAGAAGCATTTGAATGACACTCATAACATCACATATCATAATTGAATCCTGCATATCATATCTATTTGTTTACATGCGTTTATTTTGAAATGATTATGGAACTGATGTTGTGACCGAGGTCTGATGGCTTGGTACTTATATAGGCATTCCGAGCTCATTGTAACGTTTCATGTTGCAGGTTGAGTCAGATTGGATGTGGTGAGCCTCATTGCAGTTTATCCATGTCATTACTTTATTTTGTTTACAGACCATATTGTATTGAACTATGTTGGAGAATTACTGTAATAATGGCCCAGCTGAGCGCCAGTGTTCGTTATTTTTATTCCATTTGTTATTGTACTATTTTTCTTCCGCACTCTGTTGATGAATAAAGATTGATTTATTTCATCCTATCTTGGGTAATGATATGGAAATCCGCGGTCCAGAAATGGATCCCGAAGGTCTCACTTGTGATCCGTGGGAGCCTAGGGATTTGAAACACTAGGTCAGGGGCGTGACATTGTCTCACCTCAAGACTGAGGAGATTCTCTATGTGGGTCTGCTCACTCAGCTTGGTCCGACCATAGTGTCCTCTCGTAGGACTGGATAGTTATCAAGTCAATATCCCAGATGTCCGTCTAAACCCTTTGTGTCATGAGGGGTATAAGACCAGGCTATTACAGCCGGAAAGTCCATATGCCCATTAAATTTACATCCTTTATTAATGCAACATTCATTAATTGATAGGCATATATTCACGAAATCAATCATATGGGCACGGCCCCATAACTAACTTACTAAGGACAATGTAATATAGAATCCAACTTACCAAGTACTATAGAGTAAAGATTTAACTTACTACCTAACATGAAATATATATAGCCTAGTTTACTAGGAGTATATATGTAATGTAACAAATCAAATCCTAGATACAAGTCTTTCTAAACACTAATAACATGAAATTAAATACAATATAAGTCTACAGTTAACATTGGGGTAAGTTGAGCACACTGGCACCAATTAACCATCCATATTTATTCATTTGTCATCCATTCACATGAAAGGCATCCAAGTGCCTAAACCAATCTTATTTCTATGATATTGTAATCAAGAGCATCTCAATATGCCTAAATTCACCATTCAATAAGTAAATGAAGCATTTTATTATTCAATTACATCTCAATATGTGTAATAAGATGGTGCTAAGCTAATAGGAAGGTTCAGGGATCATGCTTACCCATTTTCCTGAAAACTCCTATTGCTTGGCCCAACTAAGCTGACTAGATTTCTAGGTTGCGGGGTCGGATTTTACACCAGAGGTCTAAATGACCCGGAAATAGGCTAGACACACGTAACTAGTCAAGATACACGCGCTCCCTTTGGAATCACTCCAATTGGACTTGTGTAGTGGCTCAACGGGGTCGTCGGCGACCTCTCGGTGCGCCTAAATTGCTGAAAGTGAGTCAAATGAGTTGACACCTTGGGGTTTGGTCCAAATGGATCTCGATAGACGAGAAGTTAAGTTTTTTTGGTCACTTTATCTTTCGGTGACCTTGTCGGTGCGCCGAAGGGAGGCTTCGGTGACCTAATTCGGTGCGCCTAAGTTTCTTTTGCAACAATTCCCAAGAGCCCATTTTGGCCTCTGAGATTCAGCAATCTCGTCGGTGCGCCGAAGTTGGGGAAAGGTCTGCTAAGATTGAAATTTCACTAGGAGTTAGGTTTCACCCCCAGGAAGGTTCGATTATGGTTCAATATTATTTTTAGTGGATCTTAAGTAGGGATTTAGGGTTTTCCCCCTATTTCCTTTATATCTAGGGTTAGTTTTACCCTATGCATGTCAATTCATTATAGTAGGCCCGTTGGTGTACTGACGCCTACCGACCATGATGGTCAAATCCTCCTTCAGTAGGTTCGCCGATGTACCGACGCCTACCAACCAAGTCAAGTCGAAAACACATTGGTCCCTGTCGGTTGGCCGATTGGTGTACTGACGCCTACCGACGCATGGCAGAGATACTCTGTCGGTGGCACGGTTGGTGCACCGATGCCTATCGATGAGCTCGATAATTACATTTTAACACCATCGGTAGGCTCGTCGATGTACTGACACACCCACCAATGAGTAAAAATTCACATTTTCTGGGTTAATAATGGCAGTTCAACGTCATACAAAATACGATTAAGTAAACATGGATTTTAACACAGATTCATCATGCTTTCTTAACGTAATGACTATAGAAATCAGACAACTAATCATGTTATTAAAGCTAAACAATATACCATGGATAACATGTGATTTCTCTTAAATTTAACAGAAAAATCATGTATAAAATTAAGAATTATACAGAAAAACGTACAATCTTCCTCTAGCCTTCTCTTCTTCTTCCTATCTTCTTCTCTGAAACAAAGGTTTGCTTCAGATTCCTCAACTCTCAATCTCTCTTCCTCAGTTTCTCTCTCACAGACTCAGTTTGTCTTCACAAATTCTAATTCTCTCTTGAAACACAAGCTTTTTGTTTCAACGGACGGAGAGGTTAGAGATATAGGGAATTAGCGCCCCACTTCTCTCTCATCTCTCCTCCACGTAACAGCCACGAATGCACAACTAAATCATTGCACAATTCGTGCGTTCGAATGGTTGGGGAGAAAAACATTTACAAGTTTAATCCCAAAGGACACCTAATAATACTAAGGCCCCAATCTACAATATTTAATTATGAAAAAACCCTTATCATTAATTAAATACACAAACCTTATAAACATATCAAATTAGAATAGCCAAATAAATAAATTAAATAAGCGGAAAAAATTTAAAGGTTTTAGGTCATAACATTTCGTTCCGGATGCTAACCCATGGTACGTAGTCACCATTTTTGCTAGTTAAGAGTGTAAGTTACTCCTGGAGTTCCACCGATTTGCTAGTTTAGGGGTATAGAGTATATACCCCTCGGGAGTCCCACCTGATGCTAGTTTAGAGTGTATAGAGCATATACCTCTCAGGTGGAACTCTCAGGGAGTTCCACCCGATGCTAGTTTAGAGTGTATCTCTATAAACCCCTCGGGGAGTTCCACCCAGTAATAGTCCACCTCCTGGGAACACTTAACGGTCACACAACCTAACATGACATATTTTATTAAATTGAGAACTGAAGGATAGTCACCAACAGAAACTATCCACGCGCCCATACATGCGGATAATCCGATTGGATGCCATCCTAAGATTCCCAAGTGATCACACAAAAATCAAGGCAACGTCATTACTCTATCCATCGCTACCCAGTTGACCGGACAAATTAATGTGTTCATAAATCAATCTGTCTCTGCCCATTTGACCAGACCAGCTATTAATCCAACTTAAGTAGGACTTCTTGTGATAACACCCATCGGAAGCTATTCGCGCAGGGTGGTTGGTGGACTGAACCCTATCGACAGTTCCATATTTTGGAAATTTTCTGGGTTTGCTAAACTTAAATCCATGCATTCAAATCGATCTAAAAACACTTAAAACCAAGCACAAAGCATACTAAACATGTTCAAGGTATACAAATCATCCTGGCAACTATCTTTACATACAAATAAACGTTCGAAACATTAATCCATAGCATCATGCACTAAACCAACTTCTGATTTGAATAGGATTGCATAAGAAGACTGTACAGTGGATTACAACTTACCTTGCGTGTTCCGATACGTGGTTCTAGCCTAGCTCCTCTTGTTCTTCTTCTTCTGTTTCTCTTTTTCCTCTTCTCCTCTTCTCTGATTTGGACGGCTATTTGGACGGCTAGGGTTTTTGCCCTAGCCTCCTCCAGCCTTTTCCCATTTATCCTCTTTCCTAAGCCCCTTCCTATCATAAGGCAAGAGAGGGTGGGAGTATGGAAACCCTCCCTCCCTCAATCTCACGTAATCCACGCACTCCACATTCTCCTGACTTGAATTAGCTTAGTAAATTACTTCTCCTCCCCCAAATGTTTCTCCTAATGACACTATAACCCCGCATCAATTATACATCTATTAATTTTTCCCCAATGCTCCATTTAGCCCATAAAACCACACCGTAAATCCCTGGTCCACACACCGAAATCTGGGTCAAGCCCATCAACCCTGATTCACAGTCCATCTAAGTAATTTAATCCCATTATAACCGCTTACTATCCCTTAATTATGGTTTGACCCCTCACCTACACTTTCATTAGTGCATAGTTACTATTTAATAGAATTGAATTTCATTTATAATTATTTAACTCCACTTACATAATCTCATATTAATTATTATTATGAATTTTCCGGATCCGGGTGTCTACATCCTTCCCCCCTTTTGGAAATTTCGTCCCCGAAATTAGTCCATCTAGTTTTCTAGAATACCCAATCCTAGAATCTGTTTTGCTTCAATTATGTAATCCTCAGTTTCAACGTACATTAGATTAGACATCATGTCCATACTAAATTCACTTAGGTTCATGCAAATGAAATATATATATTCAGTACATGCAAAGGAAAACACATATTCAGTTCACTACAGTGTATGATTTATGCACCTTTGATGTCGGCCTTTACTCCCTTATCCTCCTCTCCTCTCGTTGCCGAAACCTTTTCATTGTTCACTCTTTGCTCACCCTTCTGCCTCAATGGGCATCGGCAATTCCCTAGGAGATGTCCCAACTTCCCACAGTTGAAGCACGAGCAAGTCTCTAACCTCTTGTGCTTCTTTTCAACCATTCCTCCCTCTCTATCCAGATCTTTAGATCGATTCATCTTTCCTTTCCCCGTGCTCAGTTTGTTCTTCTGCCCATTTAGCTATCTACAATACCTCTGAATATGTCCCATCCTCACACAGTTAAAGCACATTGGTGGTGGATGTGGTTGTGACTGAGGTGGTGCCACAGCAAGAGCCACCGAGTTAACAACAATCAACATCTCTATTACTTCCTATCTTTTCTCAGAACCCTGTCCCCTATCTATCTTCAACAGGTGAGGACAAAACTATCGGATATGTCCCACCCCCTTGCAATTGAAACACGTAGGTACCTCTAAATCCCAACACTTCCTTTTCAAGTACTACATCCTATCACGTTCTTCTGGCCCAACCTTCTTACCCTTGTCCATACCACTCGGCATTTGAATCCCCTCTCCTAGTTTGCTATGCTTCCCTTCTTGTTCCCCTTCTATTCCTTCAACTCTCCTAGAATCCTATGTAGACCTGTCAACAGGGGATTTGCCCCTTCCTTCCTAGGTGTGTCCTCACTGACTACTCATTTCTGACCCTCAGCCATCTACAATTAAATAAAACAATCTAAGTACACATTCTGGAGTATTTACACACATATTATTTACAATACTCTACACAAGCAAACATGCAATTACATTATCATATTACAATCACAACACATACCATGCATTAGCGTCCACGGAAAACCTAATGTTCCTGTCTAAGTTCTTCTCATCCAAGCCATCTAAGAATATCTATTCTTATGTTAATCATGAAAGGCAATCCAAGTACTCACATGATCATGCTACACACACCACACACAATATGAGTAACATCCATGTTTAAGTTTTATGCAGTATCCGTTTGATGGTCCAATAGAAAAATTCAGATTTTTAACCATTCTTGGTCCTAATCCATCCAACTACAACATTGTCCAATTTGGTGTTTTATAAGCAGTCAATTATCCTAATCCAGAAATTCTCATTAATGCATTTACAATTAATTCGATTAACAACCTATCATTCCACTCTTCATGAAACTTCCAGTGATATCACATTCAGAAACAATCAATGTGCCCATACACACAGATAATCTGTAAAGAGGCATCACTAGTGTTCCAGCTCAGTATTACTATCACACTAACACCTTTCAGAGTTGTATTAATCATAACAGGCCAACAAATTTATTACCGTTCTTACAGTGTTATTTTCAAGGTTTACATGCGTTCATTTATTATCCGTCAATCACTCAATAATCTACCATGAGAGTTTATCCATCCTTAAGTTGTTTATGCAAACTATAAATTCCGTCCTAACATAGTGTATTTCACACTACAAGTCATAAAGTCATCAACATCATGTATAGTTCATATGTACCATGAGTCTCATTCTAAAGTATACTAGTGTAATCATGGAATCTCACACCGCTCATCTTTCACCCCTCTCATGCATCATCATACAATTTTAGGTAAGTCTGATAAGCAAGGTTCGCCTATTTGGTGGGTAACTCAAACATGTCCCATCTCATGGGGCATGGAGAACAAAAGTCTATGTACATACTCCACTAGTTTCTAGTCTTTAGGAATGGAGAATCACAACTACGGCCTCGGGCAATGGTACATGGTAAGTCTATGGTCTCTCTCACTTTCTCTATGGTCACTAACCTTCGATCTAGAGTTCAAAGACTAATGTATCTGCAGCTACATTAATCCCATCACTTTGGAAGGAAAGTTAGGATCACACTCCACCATCCAAACCTACAGGACTCCTTCACAGGTACAGGGCCCAGCACACTAAATCACCTAATCCATCTCCACATTTCTACTAATCAAGAAAACATGTATTAGTTCAAACAACAATCTAAACAGGTCATCACATAGCAATCAACAACAATTTCTATTTTCTAGGTTCTATGTTTCCTTCTTCCTAACTTCAAACCTCTATGTGTCACCTAGGTCACTAACCTTCTAACAACCTTACTCTGAGTAACCTTACGCTCTGATACCAACTTGTGAAGCCCCAGATCCTGATGCCTGAATCCCTAGGTGGGTGGCACGGATCACGAGGCAAGACCTTCGGGGTCCACACTAGACCGCAGATTAATATTAAACCACAAGTAAAATAAGAGTAAAGAATTACCTTTATTAAATGTAGTGACCCGGATCCTTAAGAAAATTCTCCCTAAATCTTTATGTTAATTATATGGGTAACATTTAATTAAGTTGATTTAAATTAATGAATGTAATTAATGTGATTTAGAATTAAGGGTGTGGTTGCAATATTAAACAAGTTGTAAGAGGGGGTGTGAATTTAATTAAGTTATGTGGTAAGGGGGAAATTTCCGAGGGAGGCTAGGTGGGTTCTTGGTTTTTGGTGAGGAGAGAAGAAGAAAAGAAGTAAGAGAAGAGGAAGAAGGACTGTTGCAGCAACTTACTCATGTTGTAGGTCGAGTTCGTGACTATAGAGGCGGCGCTCCTTGAGTTCCGGGTGGTTGGAGTTACATTAGCTGATATTTGATGTTATCCTTACTTGTTATTTAACCATTTATTATTTTGATTGAATTATGGAAATTTCGTAAAAATGGCCCAGCTGTGTGCCAGTAGATGGATTTCATTTATTTATTTTATTTAATTTTTCCGCAACTCTGTGATGATGAATAAATGAGTTTTTATTTTCATCTTATTCCTTGGTTGTTATTCTGATCCGCGATCTAGAAATAGATCCCGAAGGTCACGTCTCGGGATCCGTGATGCCCCACCTAGGGATCTGGGTCACCGGGTTAGGGGCGTGACATTAAATCAGATTGCGGAAGCTAAAACAATAAAATAACAAAATCAACTATAAATCCAATAGTCAATGACTTCAGCTGAGTCATGACCTACTAATCCTACTAACCGACGTAACCTAAACAAAACTATTACATTTTGAAGCTCTCGCCGGGGCACAACTCCAAAAAAAAATAATAAATAGATAAGCCTATGGTAGGCAGTACATCTAATTCCACCATCAACTGCTCAACCTGCATCATTACTAAGTTGCGTGAACTTTGAATGCCCAGTAAGAAAATCAACATCGTCATCCATCCCCATATATTATCATAACAGTAAAGTGGACGTGAGAGAAACAGTAAGTGATATGATATGGCAATTGTGAACATTTTACATCATGCGATGAAATCAAATGCCCAAATCAAACAAATGCTCTAGTGTTTGCTCAAACAGGGAATACAATGCCTAATGAGATGCAAGAGATGAGTTAAGTTATGTAGCCCGTTAAGTTCCCCTCATGTCGCTTCCCCAAGTCAAACCAAATAGAACAAATTCAGGACCGTGGTCCAGGGACAGCCAGAATGCCCCCTTTTCGTTCCAGGCGCTAACCCATGGTACGAAGTCACCATTTTGGCTAGTTTAGAGTATAAGTTGCTCATGGAGTTCGATCGATTTGCTAGTTTAGAGTGTATAGAGTATATACCCCTCAGGGAGTTCCACCCGATCCCAGTTTAGAGTGTATAGAGTATATACCCCTCAAGGAGTTCCACTCGATGCTAGTTTAGAGTTTATAGAGTATATACCCCTTAGAGAGTTCCACCCGGAAATAGTCCACCTCCCGGGCACACTTAACGGTCACACAACATAACATGATATGCTTTATTAAATTGAGAACTGAAGGATAGTGTAACGACCTGATCCCAGACAGTAGACTAATTAAGATTAGAAACCTGATTAATTAAAATAATTAGTTTTGACCTCACCAGTAACCTAGGTTACTGACCAATAAGACCCTGACCTCAGGGTGTTGTACCAATTTAAGAACATTTAGCGAGTTCGGGTGTCAGCCAGTTCGCGGAGCTGTAATTACATACTTAAATAGGAAATAAATTATTAATATAATAAATAAATAATAAA
>JAUPMG010272419.1:0-19194 GCA_031762675.1 Pachysandra terminalis
AGAAAAAACAAAAGAAAAAAAATAAAAAATAAAAAATAAATAAAAAAATCGGAGAGAGCACGTGGCTGCTCTCCCCCCCCCTTTCCCTTTCTTTCCTCCTTTCTTCTTCTTTCCTTTCTCCTCCTCCCCCCTTCTCCCTCTTTCCTTCTTTTTCTTCTTTCGCCTTTCTTCCTCCTTCCTTTCTTCCCCTTCTCTTCCCCTTCTGTCTCTTTCCTTCTTCCCCTCTTTTCTTCTTCTTCTTTCCCCTTTCTTCTTCCTTCCTTTCTTCCCCTTCCTTTTTTCCTTCCCCTCCTCTCCTATATAAAGGGATATGCCGGATCAAAAAAAGAAAAAAGGAGGAACCATCACCACTGCTCTGCACCATTGCCACTGCCGGCCCACGCCCTGCAACTCAGACCAACCCTCGCCCCTGCACGCCCCTGCGCGCCCCTGCACTACCACCTGCTGCCCTGTGCACCTTGCCGCACCCCCTGCACCACCACCTGCTTCCATGTGCACCCTGCCGCACAGCCCCCTGCTGCCCAGCACACCACCCGCACCGCCTGGTGCGCTCTCACCCCTGCCCTGCTGCCTGCCCATCCGCCTGCACCGCAACAACCGCACCCCTTGCGCGCCCCCGCAACCCAGACCACCACCGCTGCCCCTGCTCGGCACCAGTGCCACCACGACCCGCAGGCCTTGCTCCGGCCACGGTTCCCCTGCCGCCCAACAGCACACCACCACTTGCCTGCATCACTCCTGCTGCTCTTCCGTCCGCATACACCACCTCCCTCTCAGCCCCTTTCTCCGTCCCTCTCGCGCTCTCCTTTCTCCACATCTCTTACCCCCTTGTACAGAGCACCTCACGGTGCTCTGTTTGTCTCGCTCTTCCGTCCACCGCCCCCTCTCTTCTCTCTTCCTCTCCGTTCTCCGCCCCCTCATCTCCGACCACCACTCTCCCTCTCTCTCTCTCTTTCTCCTCTCTTCCCCCTCTTCCTATTATTCTTCCCTGTAAAAAAAAAAACAAAAAGAGCTAACAGTGAACCAAGGGTAAACCAACCAAACCAAAACAATAAACCCAGTGAACCAAACCCGAACCAATTAAACTCAAAACCAGCTGAACCAAACCAACTAAACCTAAAACCCTGTGAACCAAAACAGAAACCCAAAAACCCAGTGCAACAAAAACCCGAACCAATTAAACTCAAACCCAGCGAACCAAAACCCAGAGAACCGAACCGGATCAGAAAACCCAGAAACAGGCTAAGGGCCTGTTTGGCCAGAGTTGGAAGAAGGAAAATTGTTTTTGTCACAATCTCTCAAAGCCGAACTTTGTCGAGGAGCTCAAAGCGGAGGAGTGTACACCGGGGTTTCGCATTGCTACAGGTATTTCATTTTTTATTTTTATTTTTATCTATTTATCATGAAAATTATGAGATTAAAAGCATGTCAATGAATGATTTTTTTTTCGGTAAATTTAGTTAATCTATGTTTGTGATGATTCCTAATTGAATATACCTTGTGTGAATTTTTATTTTATTACTTTTGAACATTTGTTAGTTTTTTTTAATTTAATTTGTTAGATTTTAGATTGGCCAAATAAGCATTGAATTGGGTAACCGGATAAATCGGGTAACCGATTAAACCGGGAGGTTGTAGGTGCCTAACACCTTCCCACACCTCAAATAAACCCCCTTACCCGAATTTCTGTTTAGACCAACCTATTGCATATTTTGGATTTAATGTCTAATTAATCAACCAACCCATTGGTGACCATTCACACCCGAATCCAATGAATGGTGGTGACTCCATTTCAACCCGATCAACTTATGGTCCACCCAACCATAAGGTGATCACAATTACAATTCGTGATAATTTTACTCACACCTTGGTGTCCAGATTATCCGTGGAAACTCAACAAATATCTGCATCCCATGAATATTTTGCAAAGTGGAGTCTTAACTCATGTATCATATGCAAAAATTGTGCATCACGACCTGTTAAGAGTTTTAGATGGAAAAGAAACCAATGAAAATAGTGAAAATCATAAACTACTTTAAAAATAAAGTACTCATTTGGTGAGATCCCTGACTCGCTGTATAACACATCAACTCCAGCCACACTTCTCTCATTACCTTCCATTTCTTTTCTTCTTCTAGCTTGTTCAGTTCTTTCGCCATAAACACTGATTTGTTCCACTAAGACCAAACAACTAGCTTCATATGTATATCGAAAACAATCTGTCTAGTCCTCGAACTTTTGAGGAAGATAATCGTCCAGTCGGAAAAGATAATAAGCTTGAAGAGTGCTATAGCATCAAAGAGCAATGCACAGACGAGCAAAGTGTAGGTAATGCGAATGTCGAACATTGATACTCCTTGCTTCTTCCATAAGAAGATGAAAAGTAGTAAAGCTATTAAGATTAAACATAAGCAAATTATGATTCACCACCACGGCCTTGGTATATAGCACGTTATACATGAAGTTGAGCTTGATCTCCGTCACCCTAAAGACATACCCTACAGTCTTATTGAGAAAGAAACCCCGACTCTTGTTGTGTTCATTGAAGCCGAAGATTAAGTCCACTATGAGTTGCTTGAAGATTTCAAATAAGTGATGGGATTTTTCCACCATTTCGATGGTCTCCACCACATTGACGTCCTTGCCGTGGTTGTCTGATCCTGCTTGTTCTTCTTTGTGTGTGGATTCTTTATCTGCTTCATCTATCAGGATTCCACCCGTGCATATATACCTCTTGAACCACCATCTCAAATCGTAATGGGAATTCATTTCCCTGTTTATTACGTTTAAAGTGAATATTAAAAATAAAATAAAAAAGACAGAACATAGATTGATTTATCAATAACTTCTATAATTTCAGCCTGAATTGAGAGTGGAATAAAAGTAAGCTAACCTAAATAAAACCAACACAAGATGAGTAAAAAGAATATGTTAATACATAACTTTTTCAATTTCATGGTGCCAATATACCTCAAATTAGCTATTCACTAAGACCAACAATAACTTAAACAACAGAAAGTCCTAACACATATATAATTTGATATTAAAAACAAAAAAAGTCATTACATATATACCTCTCATAGTGTTGGTTCCCGCAGAACCACCAAAATGGTGCAGTAAACCAAAGTGGGAGAAATAGATACAGTCCGAGTTATTACAACCCAACTCCTCCGAAGAAAATCGTCTAGAACCATGCTTGCCTACAAACAAAATCTGATCCCTCAAAACTTTCAGCTTTGTCCGCATCATCCGATGATCGTCCAGCTTATACACCTCAAAACTACAGGTAACAAAACCACCTTGTAAGGCAAAAGTTCAGAGAACTATATGTGCTACTAAAGATTTGATCCTCGATATAACTAAAAAACAATAGAAACCAATGGATCTAAAAAATAGTTTCAAATTTTATTAGAAGCTGAATTACAGAAAATACATTTTACTATGAATATAAAGGAAATATCATGCAATAAAGAATGTGAGATGATACCTGTAGAAGTGATGGATATTATACAGAGATCCTATCAGTGCAACCACTTGCATCCCACAAACATTGCTCTGTAGAACTTGGCTTTTTCAGCAACTATTCTTAGTGCAACCGCTTGCATTCCATACTCTCCGGGTACCACCACTATAGTATTCTGCAAACACCCATTACCTCTCTCTATCAATAAGAATCTTTAAAAAAAAAAAGTTTTGGAATGCTTCAAATATTTTTGGTTCTCTTACTATGTTATTCTTAATGAAATAAAACTAAACCAGTTTAAAGAATGCTGAACAATTTATATATTCAATCGTAAGACATCAGAGCATTCAGCTGTAGAAACTGCTCTTATGGAATTAGTTAAATCAGGAAACTTGAATGAATGCGTTTCTCACCCTTTGATCCATTTGTTACCTATTATTAAGGAAACTACTACTGCGTAAATGCTATTTTACTAGGGAACAAAGATGTTTGAGTGGATGTATCTAGAGAAATTAAGGAGACAAGAAGCTCTCAATTGTTAATTGTGATGCATACTTGCCAAAATGCCTAGGCGTTAAACCCACTTGTCACCTAGGTGAGACACTCATATGGGCGACAAATTTATATAATTATATTATTAATAAAATTTATATAATTATAATATTGATTTAAAACATAACAAATAAAGTATTAAGGATAATATTTCTAATAATAATTTATAAGTAATATAATTTTTTATTTTACTTCTAATCACACTATATGTCTTTCACCTTCTTCTCCTTATCACAATCTAAATTCCCTATTCCACCCAAGTTTCCAACCATAATTCTTTATTTTATTTATTATTTTTTTAAGTTTTATTAAAACTCTATAAACTCTATCTCGTATCCTTAACTTAAATAATTTAAATCTTAAAAGAAAACCATATTTTCCTTTTAATAGTATATTGGATATAGATTAAATTTTTTATGTTTTAATCATTTATGGATTAGAAAGACTCCTAATCACAGTATATGTCTGTCACCTTCTCCTTAAAAAAAAAACCATAGTTATAGATTAAATTTCCTATGTCTTAATCCTTTACGGGCCAAAAAGACTCCTAATCACAGTATATGTCTTTCACCTTCTCCGTATCACAATCTGAATTGTTATCACAATATAGATTTTTCACCATGTTTATATAACAGGCCGGGTATTATAAGGGAACATGAATAGTTCTTAAGGAGCGCTGAAGTGGACGTGGAGACTGGAGAATACGCAAGGTTTAAGAGTGGCTCATAGTGTGTTCTCTCAAACAATATCAGGTACTTCCCTTGGTTTCCTTCTGTTTGTTATCTGTTCACTTTTTACTAAAAAAACGTCTAATTGATTCTTTTCTTTATTAGTTTCTATCTATTTTATATGTTAGATATAGATATCACTCATAAGCTTATAGAAAATTCTTGCAAGTTGTAAACTTTTAAGCTATTATCACTCATTTTATATGTTATATATAGATTGGAACTATATGCATAAGGCATATAAATGGAACTATGCCTTCAAAAGCTATGCAATAATAGAATTCAGACAAGCATCTGTATGCGTAAGGCATACTAAACAAACATAACTACTTTACTAAACAAACATAACTACTTGGTGATTTTATTCTATTATCTTAAGTCAAACAAACATAACTATTTGGTGATTTTATTCTATTATCTAAAGTTATTACATACAAATACTTGTATGGATTGAATCTTTATAGTAATAGCTAACATTACAAAGGCCTGCCACACACCAAGAAGGACCTTATATCAAATGATTCATTTACTTAATATTTTTTATGAATAGAAAATATATCGGTAAGTGATAAAGATTTTTTTTACTGTAACGAAACTATCTTCTAAGTGTTTACCTATAAGCAGTAGAGGAAGGCTACCCAAAAGGAGAAGCTCCTGAGAGCAGCTTCACCCAAGCACTTATGCGTTAAGCTATTTCACAATTTTAGTAATATTTTTAAAATACTTATTTTACCCCGAAGCTTTCATAAGCACTTAAATAAATGTTATTTCTAAATTTTAATAATATCGTATAATACCTATTTTACCCCTAAACTTTCATAAGCACTTAAATGAATGTATTTATCAAACGCTATTTTCTTCAAATAAGCAGTTTATTGTTGCTGTGGATAAGTGCTCCCATTGAGCAACTTATCCAATGAGTGCTTATCCATAAGCACAAGCCAGGCCAAACGCCAGCTAAGAATGACAATAGGCAGTTATGAAGTATCTTAAGAAAAACAAAGTCTTGAAAGTAACTAAAAAGAAGGCATCCAGACTCATAATTACATTCTATTCAAATCAGGGATAACATGTCCTACTATGAACGAACTTCTTATGAGTTATGTCAGTTATACGCCACTAGACATTTTTTTATCAGTAATGAAAACTTTGTATTAATGTATCAAAAGGAAAAACTGTATAGCATTTTCAATCCTATTCGTCTACAGCAAAATATACATAATTGTTGTAAATGATTTTAATTTAAGTTCTAAAGAATAGCTTAGTTTCGATAGATTATATGCCTTATAATTGTTTATTATCACAATATTTAGTAATTTATTTAGAGAAAAGAAAACATGCTTTATAATCAACATATAAAATTAACTTTCACGTGCAACGCACGTGCACCATTGCTAGTATATATATATATATATATATGTATATTTAAAATTTTATTTTAATCTTTTCATTTAGTTTGGGCCGACCCGAATCCAATTTGAACTCAACAAATTTGAGTTTGGGTTCAGTAGTATAAACTTCAGTTCCGTACGGACTGGATTCGGGCTGAATAATTTTAATTCGGACCAAACCCAAACTGAATGGAATCTGGCCCAAACCCGCCTTACTTACAGCCGTAGATATTGTGATTTTGACTGTTTCAGATGCAAAGAATCAATTTAAAAAACAGGGACGGCCAGGATATGGGCTCTGTGGCCTGAGGACCCTTGAATGGGCCCTGATAATTAGCCACGTGGCTAGTTTCTTTATATCAAGAGACCAGACCCACCATTACAAAGGGTCAATAATCTTGATGACAAAGACCTGGATCATTTTCAACCGTTTATTTCCATTCATTTTTCTATAAAAAAAACCTTCACTGTAATTCTCCCTGCTGTTTCATTTGAATCAGATCCGTTTTCAATAATTCTGGTCCGACCCAATCGGACGGTTAGAGTGGTCTGATTTTGAAAATATTTGATAACAACCCAACAAGAACAACAAAAGAAAATCTCATATTAACTCAAACATTTGCATCAGATACAGCTTACAAGATAAAAAAATCCAGTACAAGCAACATTGGCAACAAGGGGAGAAGAAGCACAACCTCATCCATGCCCCTTAAGTGTCTTGAAGACGAGGAGGAAGAATCCCCAGTCCGTAAAATCCCCACGGCCGTGACCTTTTCCTTAGAAGTTAGAACAAGTGTAATTACACTGGCTTGGTTTCACAACTCTGTACACACCATTACTTGTTAACAAAAAGATATCTTTCTTGTTGTCCTCTGCTAACGAGAACACACAACCCAAAGCCGGCACACGACTTCCTTTCACCGAGCTACATTGTATTGGAGAGTTACGAGCACAACTGAAAGAAATCGGGGAAGTTGTGAAGTTGCCGCTGTTTTCTGGGTTCTCGATACCTGTCCATATAGCAACTGCATACAAATCCGTATACAAGTACCTGAAGTTTCATTCACAATCAAAAAAAGTGGTCATTAAGTTGAATCAAAGCTTCCAAATACATGCAATTAGTAAGCAGATTCTTTCCTGTTGATCGGGATCAAGCAATAATAATAAACACAGTAAAATGGAGATCAAAACAATGCACACAGATATACGTGGTTCGGCAAAGCCTGCGTCCACAGGAAAGAAGTTTCCGCTATGTCAAAAACAAATTAGGGTTACAACTTTATAATCCTACCCGGTATGTAGGAAAAATCCCTAATATGCCCCTACCGTACCTCAACCCTGGTCCCTTCCCCTTGGATCTAGAGACTAGTGAATATGAGCCACCCACTATCTCTAACATTTCCGGTTATCAAATTGAAAGAAGCATGCCCACCGTCCATACATGCATGGATCAGTCATGGACCGGTAGAAATAACCGCCTGAAATTGAAGCGAATCCTTGGAACGAATTTACATCAGAATGGCTGTATCCCGTCACAGGGAAGATGGGATTTATAGAGCTAGAAGATGTATTTCCACCAGGAGACTGTGCAGGATGGAAAAGATGGGGCCCTCGTAGACACGCCATCCATAATTCCCTCCCTTAGTGATAATATTCACCTCTTCGTACTGATCCTGCAATATAATGTTTTCAACATGGAATGCATTAGATAATGAACGTATAAAAATCCGTGTTATAGTTCAGGAATTGAAGAAATGTTGATCAAAACAGTTGGAATCATGTTATTCAGATGAGGCTATGTATCATGTAAACAATCTTAACCAGTAGCATTCTCTATTGTTATGTGGAGATTGATGCTATTAGGCATTCGGGAAGTACTGATGATCCAGTCCGAATTTTTTGCGGGTCTAGGGGTATAATAGTAATTTCAATTTCTATTATGTTTAACCGTAATTACAAGGTATTTATCATACTTTCGTGGCTGCTCTTTGTAACACTTTTTTCTGATCTTTGGAGAATAGTAGAATCTGGGGTGCATCCGTGGATGTAGGCACTATTTGCCGAACCACGTAAATCTGCCTTGTATGTGCTTGATTTCTCTTTCATCTCGTTAATCTTTCTTTCTTAACATTCTCAACATGAAAACCATCAAATATATTTCAATAGCTCTTTCAATATGTCTGACAGTGAGACTATGTATCTTAACAATCTGAACTACAGGAATTCTCAACAAGGAAGTCATGAAAGAAATTTCTGGCGATTAGTAATCAGATTCCAAGGTATTCACAGCACATACTACACGAGAAAAGTCTTAGAGATGTTAAGGAAAATAATCTCTTAACCTGTCCAGTGTTTCCACAGAGAAAATAGGAAGGCCTTTCTGAGTCGAAACTACAACGCCAAGGATTCCTAAGCCCCAAAGCCCAAATCTCAGGCAGCAAATCCTTATCATCAATATATGGATTATCTTTTGGTATAGAGTAGTTTCCCCATATACCTAGTTCATTTAATTCCGTTTCACCTGAAAATGTATGGAAAGTATAAGAAAAAAATTTCTTTGTGAAAAAGATGACAGGTAAGAAAATACTTTAGCTTGTAAGACCTGTTTCCCGTGGAGAACACTAGGATCTTAGTTACATAACATAAAATAATGAAACAGATTTTATCCAATAGATTAAAGTGTCAATTTGATTTTGACAAAAGGGAGGCAATCATAGCATACATACATACATACATATATATTTCTTCAAAATCAAATTAACATTTTACTTTACTGTATAAAATTTGTTTATATATTCTAATTATATGAATAAAATATCTTCTAAACGAGAGGGTCATTACTTCAACTAGTCCACGTGTTCCTTGAATAGACCTCTTAGTTGTTGAAAGTGTCACTTAAAACAGTAGGCATACCGGTAAAACATCTAAGTTAACTTGATATAGAAATGGCGATGTCATTGTATATAGACGCTCGAGGGACACTCTAGACCTTAGGATATTTTTAAAATTGGCACTCTCACTCCCGCTTTTGCATTGCATTTTTTGCCCTACGCTTTGGTAACTTAGATTGGGATGATTGCTTTTGTTATTGAGTGCTTATTAGGGATATACTCTCAAGGTTGCGAGGATATGATTCTTATTAAAAGTGTTCTTGAGAGTGGCTTCTCTTGGGTTTAGGTTGTGGTGGAATGTATTCTAACACTTTTCGTCTTTGAGACTGGTTTTGGAAAAAACTTTTGTACTTGTAAATGCCAAAAGGTTAGGTCTGCTCCCGGGATCCTGCTTCAGCAGGACCTACACCGGGATTACGGTCCTTTTTGTAAGGAAAAATGTGCATATTTTCCTTGCAAGTTTTTTATAAATGGTTTTGGGTTTCCTAATGAGAATATAATTTTTGGGATTCTGTAAAAGGATTCATGTGCATAGAGTTTTGAGAGTGTTTCTCTCCTTGGAATATGGAAATAGTTCTCTGTGGTGGTGATGCCAGGTTTTCTCCTTTTAAGGAGAGATATCCAGGCTTGAGAAGCTTTTGGGAGAATCCCATTACTCTTTGGAGAAGGGATTGTTCTTAGAGATTAGAGTGTGGTTTTCAGAAAGAGCATGGGATGATTGCCTCTTGTTATTGGGATCTTTTAGGGTGTGTTGTGAGAGAATGGTTCTTGTTAAGTGTGTTTTGGAGAGAGTAGCTCCTCTTGGATTTAAGCTACGGTGAAAATTCTCGTGTTTTTCGTCTTTAGGGATGGTTCTAGGAAAGACTTTTGTAGTTGTAATCTTCACTATTATAGTGGAAGTTCTTGATCATCTTTACCCGGATGTAGCCTTCGTTTGGCTGAACCAGAAAAATTCTTATGTAGTGGCTTGGCTATTTATTTTCTCCGGTTATTTTTCACACAACCCATGAACAGGTATATTCTAGTACTATTTCCAGGGATGATGTAATATTTAATATCTTTCCCCAACTAGCTCTTGTTCATATAATATATGGATATCAAGCTCAACATTTCAAAAATTTTGATGTTCTCAAGAAACAATTAACTGTAATGAACAAAAATAGGGAATATTATGTAGATCTAATATGCCAGACAATATTTGTATAGTAAAGAGTACTATTTCATTAGATTTGCAAAAAGAGGGTAGATAGTTACAGAAGCAAGAGAAAACTACCCAAAGATCATGTTATCAGGTACTCACTAGGTATATTATCCACATCGAACCTCAAAATCTTCCCAAGCAAGGATTTCTTGTTTTGAGCAAAATTGTAAGGATCATCTCTACGCGAACCATCTCCCATAATTAGCTATAGATTCCCATCTGCAGGTCCAAACAGTATCTGGCCTGCATGACTACCACTATATGGGAGACCAATTGTGAATATCCTTCTCACTTCTGATGGATTGACACTCTTTGCCTGGAAAACAAATCAAGACAGAATTTCATGAAAAAATAGTCATTGAGAATTTCAATGGTATCTTATGAGAAGGGAGGGGATATGTACCAAGGAAGGATGTGATGTAGTCCCATTGGCCGTAAACTCTGCAACAACACTATGATACTGGCATGGTTGAGCCCGATTATCAAAACCGAGCTTTGAAGGATCACAGTTCACATCTGAATTACATGAACACCTGCCAGACCATCCGGGATGTTGGACCTTATCGCAATTGAAAGAAACAAAGAAGCACCCGTTGCGTACAAAGTTTGGATGGAACACCATACCCATTAGCCCAAATTCAGTATCATAATGTACTTCATTAGTTATATCTAAAAATGGTTTGAATTCATCAAGTTCCAATGTTCCTCTGGATCCCTCTTCGGGAACAGTGGCCAGCCATATCTTACCCTGTTGATTGGACAAGAAGACATGGTTGGACCCATCAGGATGAGCAACCATATTGAGATAAGATCCATTTCCGATTTTCTCAAGGCACAAACCCTTTGGGGGTGAGGGCGTCTCCATCTTATGGGACGAAACTGGTTCACCATTGAAACATACTGCTCTATCATCATCAGAAGATCTACCAAATGATTTGCAGAAATGACTTTTTGACTGCCAAAGATTGATCAATCTAGAAGAAGTGGAATCAGATGGTATACCAGCTCTGCCTAGCAATGAAGGGGAAAATGGGGAATTGAAAATGGCTATATTGCTGCACTTATCCCAAACCTTTTCACAAAATCCATTTGAAACAGCTCTCTTGGATCGATATGCATTCACTGAAACAGTGGAGTTGCACAAAAGGGGAACCATCCGAAGGCCTAATCAATTTTGAATAGCTGTGCTGAAACTGGTCACATTTCTGCAAGCCATTGGAACTCTGAAAATTAACACAAGGTGAGATAATATTGTTAATAAAGAAAGATAAACAGAGATGAGCAAGAAATCAAGCACACACAAGACACGGATTTACATGGTTCAGTAAATAGTGTTTACGTTCACGGATACACACCAGGTTCAACTATTCTCCAAAGCTCATAAAAAAAGTGTTACAATACCAAGTTCAATTATACTCCAAAGCTCATAAAAAAAGTGTTACAAGAGCAGCCACTAAAATAAAAGTATAATAAATATCCTGTAGTTAGGGCTAAAAGTAACAGTAAGTGAAATTACTATTATACCCTTCGACCTCTAGAAAATTCGGGGCAGCTGGATCATCAGTGCTTTCCGAATGACTCAGTAAATAGGGTGGCTCATATTTACTAGTCTCTAGATCCAAGCCGGGTCATGGATAACTTGTTGTTAGGCCTATCAATGGATTGGATCATGATCCGGATCCGATCTGAATCCGGATTCGGTGTAGGATTTTAGTGATCCAATCCGAATAAAAATGATCCGATCTGATCCGAAATATAATCAGATCGAACTCGGATGTGTATTGATCCAATCCGATAAGGATCCGATCCGATTAGAATAAGGATATCTAAGTAATTTCATATATATACTAAGGACATTTAAGTAATTTTACTAAGTTATATATATATATATATATATATATATATAGAGAGAGAGAGAGAGAGAGAGAGAGAGAGAGAGATTAAACCTAATTGCTTCTTCTTGAATCAAAGCTCAGCAAAAAGGGTTTTTTGTGTGTTGCGGTTGACGGCGACTCCAGTCCGGCGGTAATCGTACTCTGACGAGGTTCGTGTGAAGATCCTTTTCTTCTTCTTCTTCTTCTTCTTCTTCTTCTTCTTCTAATGCTGGACGAACAGGATTATGATGGAGTTTATGAGGCTGACGAACTGGAGAAATAAATGGTTTTTGACTAGGGCTTTGGGGTTGAACGAATCAGAGAAGAATGGGGCTTATGCTGAAGCATCTCGAAGGGATTAGATAGGGTTTTTGCTGGTTGGGCGAACAGAAACAAACCTAGGATTTGGGGGTTTTAACGCAGGGATTTGGATTGGTTTGATCTAGGGTTTTGCAGGGAATGAATGGACGAATCCAAAGGGGTTTTCAGGCGTTTGAATATCTCCCTTGGCATCGGATCGGATTCAATATTCCGAGTTCACTATCGGATCGAATTCTGATTAGCTATTTCATAATCCGTCGGATTTCGGATCGGATTCGGATAATCGGATTTGACTATCGATCGAACTCGGATCAGTCGCGATTCGGTCTGAATCCGACCCGTTGACAGGCCTACTTGTTGTGCCAGACCAATACCATGGGTTGGGGGGAGTGGGGGGAAGAGTCCCTCGGGTACAGTAAAGGTATATTGGAGATTTTTCCTATATATATTGGATAGGAATATAAGTTGTAATCCTAATTCATTTTTGACATAGTGGAAAATTTCTTTCCCGTGGACGTAGGCTTTACCGAACCACGTATATTTGTGTGCATCGTTTTGATATTCGTTTTACTGTGTTTATTATTATTGCTTGATCCCGTTAAACAAAAGGCAATATTAAGAGTCATTTATTTATGAGAGTAGTAACCAAGCATAAGAAAATTTCAAATTCTCAATTAGCATATACCAATGGTTCATTTACACTAAGAGGACAATCTCAACTAGATTATGGTAATTCTGAAATTCAGAACACAATAAGCAGCATTTTAAGTATATCAGGGTATATACACTTACTGCGCACAAGATCGATTTTAGGAGAGAAGCACAAGCAGGATCAGAGATGTTCATGTCTTGAAATTGTTTTTGCAATCTCGAGTCTTCAGCAGAGTCACAGCAGACGCTCCCATTGTAAGAAGAGAAGGCTAGTGGAGATTTCACAGTAAAAGGTAACCCTTTTGAAGAAAATCAAAGTACCCAATTAAGGGGTCAGTTACAAGAAGAAGATACACATCAAAAATACATATATGAACAGATAAAATTGAACAATGCGTGTGCCTCTGAGTGTGTGTATCTGTGACTGTGAGTGTGTGTGTGAGAGAGGGAGAGAAAGAGACACCCACGTAAGCCTGTGCACAAGGGAAATGAAGAAGAAGGATCAGAAAGCAGCAACAAGTGACAAAAGAGGAGGAGAATGCTAAAGAAACCACCCATTTTTTCTGTGATTTAATTTTAGTTAGAAGAAAGAAGATCAAAAACTTTCTGTTATTACTGTTCAAGAAAGATTGGAATCCTAAAACTCACTGGCGAAAACAATATGAGACCCAAAAAATTCTGGGTTTTGTACATCTCTGCCGATAGATGAGTGCCCATCTCTCTCTCTCCTTGAACCAGTTTCCGATTTTCAGAGAAAAGAAAAGCAATTCCACAGTAAAGAGTATTTTATGTGTAAGTGCCTCATTAGTAGTGTTCACTTACTTGGATTCAGTGCTTGAGAACCACCTTCCAATGGCCTGATTGAGAGAAACGTACCGGTCCCGGCTGACTAGGAAAAACACTTAACCTCTTTAATGGCGTGATTTGCGTAATGTGCAGTTTACAGAAAACCCAAGTTGGACTTCTTGCAGCCCATGCCCAGCAAATCGAATTGAACTCAAGAAAACAAGAGGGAAAAGAGAAGATAGGATTAGGAGGTGTTGACAAGCAGGATCTTGTTTTTGGCTTTCACTTTCTTGATTTGGAACATGTGGGGTCCACTTGATTCATAGGCCCAACTGCCCAACCACCAAGATTATTAATTAATACAACCAAGATGATTGAATCTTGCCACCTATATTTGAAAGTAAATATAACAACTTAGACAATCCTATTGAGGTTGTTGTGATCTTCAATAAAAATAAGAATGTTACCACTTCCTATTTCGAACCGAACAAACAACCCTTTATTTGTTTCATGTTTCTTTTCAACTAAAAAAATTTTATAAAAGAAAACAAAAGTTTCAAGTGTCAATAGTGCAATTTTGGCTTGTGGGGGCATTTCCGTTCAACTTTCACAAAGTTATTCTGGACCCAACATAGCATCCTTTTTAGTCAATCACAACAAGGCATTGGAATCACCCAGTAGAACCTGCAATCAAAATGTCTGGATGTGGTAGTGTTCTCTTACACCTTGAAGAAACACTTATGATACGAGAACTCATGCCTTATCAAGCATGTTATCCCATTTTTAAATTGGTTTATTCTGCAGCAGCAAATGCTAGTCACAATATGGATTTCAACGAAGCAGATTCAGTCATTACTAAAGCTGAAGTCGACGAATAAGTTCCAAAAAATGGTTGGGAGGCTTGGGGCATATAAGGCGGAACAATCACCTAACACTGTTACCATGTTATGATAGCAAAGAACCTCATTATCAGCATCCATACAAAAACAACACGCGCTCGTGCAATTGCAAACGCACACATGAAGGAAAAAATAAATAAATAAACAAACGAACAGAATATTCTTTCATCAATGATATAAGACTGAGGCTCCATAAAAAATTCTAACAGGGTAAAGTGAAGAAAAGTTTGCAGCATAAGTTCTCATTACATGATTCCAAGTCACTCTAGATCATATTCCTCAAATATATTAGAGATCACATCAGTTCCCAGAAGCACCAGAAGCAAAAGAACGAGTGTTAAGGGAACATTGACATTACAGGAATGGAGATAATCTGAAAGAAGTAAATCACGGGGCAAACTAAACAATAATTAATTCGGTGTCAAATCCCCAACTCTGTTAAAGAAACTGTACAGCTTGCTCTCATTCCTATATTCCCTTTTAAACCCTTTACCAGTTACAATCAGCTCAACCATCAAGTGCACCAAGGGCCTTCATGTCCTCCAAAAAGGCCGTATATGAGTCATCAATGCTTTGTGGCTTCGGCGCTGATGAGGCATTCACCGACTCTGACTTCCCAACAAGCACAGAAGCTGCTGGATGCGACGCTGCTGCTGTTGTTGACAGCGTCGCCTTTGGTTTTGGTTTCTGGGCAGCAGTCTCTCTCCTCACACGTACGGATGCAGGCACCTAAAGTCCAGACAATTATACATTAAAGCCTGGGAAGGATCTGTTAATTTTCATTAAGGTAAACTTCAACAGGATGGTGCAACATGCAATTCGTAGAGAAAATCAAACTTACCATAGCTGTAAGCTCTGGAGTATGTTGTGCTAGTGGCCTCTTTACAACCGTAGATGCTGCAGACTTGATGTATGATGGCTTGGGAGGGATAGATGGTCTAACTGCAACAGGATCATCAGGTTGAAAGGTAGGAGAAGTGCCAGGTGGAAGAGGTGGTCTCATCATTGGGGGTGGGGGTGGGCCAGGCGATGGGAGCCCAAAAGGCGGTCTTAAAATTGGTGGAGCGATCATTCCAGAGGGAGCAGCTTGGCCAGGAAGTCCAGGTGCAGATAACGGTGGCCGCATATCTGATGGAGGTAGTGGGGGTGGGGGGAACCGTGAAATTCCCGGAGGTAACACATCAGGTTGCAATGTTGAAACCAAAGCAGATCTTGTCAATGGAGGCGGTGGCTGCCTTGGTGGTGGTGGTGGTGGTGGAATCATCTTAGAAACATCCTTGTTCCCTGCAGACCTAGTGGCATCAAACTCGAAGGATGCACTTTCCGATTCGTTATTTACCAACTTTGGAGGCAACCCAGGTGGGGGTGGAGGTGGAGGAAGCTTGAGTTGTCCCTACAAAACAAGAAAGATGTTATTAGGATTTGATCCGGCAAGCATGGTTCACCAAAACCATGTATAATAAGAGCTTACTTGATCAGACTCCTTGCGATTCTGATCATCTGCAACTGCACTTTGACCTTTTTCCTTTTCACTTCCACCAGTGCCAGGTGGAGGTAGCTGAATACTTCTCTGAAGTGGTGGAGGAGGAGGTATTGGAGGGCGAACTGCAACTTGTTCTTTAGGTGGGGGGCCTGGAGGTGGTGGCGGTAGTGGAGGTGGAGGCAAAGATGCACCTAAATCTGCTGCAGCAGGCTTTGGTGGCATTGGCGGAGGAGGTGGCAGAGGCAAAGATGAAGGTATTCCAGAGCCATCTCCGGATTCTGAATCACCAGAATTTGGCAACGGTGGTGGTGGTGGAGGTGGTACAGCTAAAGCCATATCATCTGACTCTGACATGGATGATGATGCACCACTTGATGAAACTGCTGATAAAGGAATCCTGGGTCCTACCATTCAGAATCCAGGGAAAAGTTAAACAAACATTACTAACATGATTAAGTTAGAAAACACTAGCAATGCTAAACTTACCTATTGATGACTTGTACATAGGAGGCTTTCCAGGAGGGGGAGCCCCAGTTGGATTCAAAGTAGGATGATAGTAAACAGAGTCCTGCAACCGGGAATTGGTGAATTTATATTGCTTGAATGAATATATGGGTTTGATATTGTAATCCAAATGAATCAGGATTTAACCTACTTCCGGTTTTGGATGTTTCACTCTCTCCTCTTCTTCTGCAGTTGTTCTTCTCCGAGGTGGTCCCAAGTGGCTGCAGCAGAAGGTAAAGTAAAATTGGTCTAGAAAGGATTAAAAAATCAGTTCATAGCTTAAAGCATCAACCAGCATCTCATACATAAAAAGTATGTGTGTGCATGTGTGTGCATGTGGGGTGGATGGGGGTGGGGGTGGGGGTGGGGGTGAAGGAGAGCTTCTTGACCTGAACATCACCAGTGGCTCACCCTTTTCCCGCAATTTCTCTTCATACTCCTGTTTAAGATAAAAGAGGGATGTCGCCATCAGACATAGACTGTCAAATACTAATACAATCCAGATACATGACCCATAAGATCTGCCATTACGGTTAGCAACAAAAAATAAAAAAGAAGCAAAATCTCAAATATGTTGATGTCTTCTCAAGACAATGTACGAGTGATACAACTAGACATTTTAGTCCCTCAAAGTTATTGAATTGATTATTATATTTAGTTCTTCTCAATCTTTGTATCTTATTATGAACCCTTGATATATGAAATCGAAGGATTTTTTGTTCACAGTAAAACATAGTGATAAGGACACAAGAATCCATGAGAAGTTCTAATTGGGACCAGGGGGAGAGCCAGAAAATGTTGCTTAGATGGGCCAAATAAATTAAAAATGATATAAATATAAGTTACAAAGGAAAGAAAAAAAAAAAAAGAAAAAAGCTTCCTCAATTTTCTTTTATAGAAAATATTTTTTCTTTAAATAGTTTTAAGAAGTTAATACATCAGTTTACTGTAAAAATGAAATACTATGTTTAATTTTTCTAAAGGCAAAGGAACTTTTGCCTGTCTTACCATCAGTTACCTAGTGAGACATGAATTTTTCCACCATGCGGATTGATAACATGGTCACTTCAGAGCATCCACTAGACACGAGACATTCTGGATGGACCACATGTGCTGAAGCACAATACTTTAAACATGCATAAGCCACATTAAGACATGCATCAGAAAAGTACTGACGGTCATTGAATCTTATATTTCAAGTTCTCTACAAAATTCATTAGATTTAGGTAATACTTTTCTAGCATGTATCAAACGTACTTGGGGCTGAAACTATGTAAAGTGATGCCATGTGGAAGTACATATGGACATGTGGGGTTCATCAAATTCTATGCTACATATTGGACAAGTGGGGCTTGTCAAGTTCTATGCCATGTATGGAATCCGTGTCACGCCTAGCTTCCAATAATCAACATGCATTGAGCTGGTATTCACCAATGGGTTTCATCAGTTCTTTGACTTGTTAAGAGGTGTAAATTTGGTAAAAGAAAAAAAAAATCGAGGTTGTTTGTTTAAAATGATTGACTTAGAAACCTGGTGAGAACACCTCACATGTGGCAGCTCTTTGAAGAACAATAGTACCAGGAGTACTTCCAATTAACCCCATCTCACATACTAAGTTTCAACCCCAAACACATTTGCCACATGGCAATAAGGCCTCTCTTAAATGTAACTTCTTTATTTACACAACTTAAAAATATTCAAAATTTCAACATTTTATTTATTTTTTATATGTGACAAGATCTATATATTTGATGAAGTTTATGTCAGTTGAAATATCATCCATGTGGCCTATTTAGAGGGCCTCTTGTCAAGTGGATGGCCTGCATTGGGCATATCATCACTCCATGTTGGCAATAAAAGCCAAGTCTTACCAGGCAACTAAATTTGGCGAGGTAGACCAGTATATCTTTCGCCAAAAAATAAGGAGGAAATGGAGAATCTGCAGTTTTGTAAAATCACTTGTCTCATTTATATGGACTCACACTATTAGAGATTAAAATTTTGAATTACTTTTCTTTTTTCTTTTTTGGGTGGCCCCTGATTGTGATCCACAATCAAAGCAGAAGAAAGGCCCTCCAAAAACAGGGTGGATTTCAATGTGAAAAAGCAGAACTCAGAGGAAAGTCTTCACAGCCCTACCACGCCCAGGTTCCGGTTCATTGCTATTAGCATAGAGAGTAATGACAAGAGTTGTCGCAGCATATTGTTGAAAGAAAAAAGAAGAAGACAGAGTTGCCTCTTTGTCTGGAACAAAAATAGTTTACCAACATGGTATGGAAATGGACATATGTAAGATTATACACAACTGAAGTTACAACAGTTAAAACACGCACAAAGCATGCCCAAATTCAGCATATTACTAATTACTCCACTACACAGATATACATAAGCAGCCCTTAAAAAGAAAATAAAAAAATTATAAGACTAATTCAGTCTCAAAATGAATGTCC
>JAUPMG010272428.1:0-14923 GCA_031762675.1 Pachysandra terminalis
ACATGAATTTCATGGCATCTCTATGGACTCCATTATTAGAAATTGGCATGATCTGATTTTTTCATCGGCCTCTTGTTTGAAGAAGAAGATGGTTTGGGAGGCGCCTTCTAGGGGTTGTGTTAAACTTAATTTTGACGGATCTTCTTTGGGTATTCCGGAAAGTTCTGGGATAGGGGGTGTATTGAGGTATTCTGATGGTGTTATGTTACATGTTTTTTTTGGTCCGATTGGCATCGCAGATTCCACTACTGTTGAGTTGAGAGCCTTGATTGTAGGTTTGGTAGAAGCTAGGAAACTGAATTTGGAAGCTATATAGGTTGAAGATGATTCCTTGTTGGTAATTTCTTAGATGACAGGTGATGGTAGCTATCCTTGGACATATGCTCAGTGGATTAGACGTGCTCGGTACCTTTCTAATGGTTTAAATTTATCCTTTAATCATGTTTTGAGATCATCAAATGAGGTTGCAGAGGTGTGGAAAGAGTGGATTTAGAAGCTGCATTGCCTGTGGGGGGAGGAGATTTTGATATCAGATGGATAGAATTTTGTTTTCTGTTTCCTTTTGTAATTATTGCTGCTGTTTTGTTTTTTTCGGATCACATTTTGTGATTCTTCATTTTGTACATAACCTTTTTGATGATTAATGAAATTGTTGTTAATGATAAAAAAAAAATTGTTGCTGCAAAAGCATGCTTCTTGAACCTGCCAAAGAAACAGTTATCATGAAAATGGTCACCATTAATTAGTAACCTACTATTGATGGCGGTCCTTAATTCGCCCAAGTCACCCGACTCATTCCTAACAAAATTTCTTACCCATCTCACCTAATGGAGCTTGTCACCCGACAGGCTCTCGATACGCTTCTCATATAAATTCACCTAAGGGAGCTTGTCACCCGACAGGCTCTTGAGAACGCTTCTCATATAAATTTACCTAACAGAGCTTGTGACCAGACAGGCTCCCAAGAAGGCTTCTCGTATAAATTCACCTAAGGGACCTTGCCACCAGACAGGCTCACTAGAAGGCTTCTCATATAAGTTCACCTAAGGGAGATTGTCACCCTACAAGCTCCTGATAAAAACATTACCTGAACCAAATGGTCCTTAACAAGACCTATTTTTCACTACTCATCAAATGAAGGGAGGATGTTTAATATGCATACCAAGGCTTCCCGAACATGCAAATACATAAGAACTAGGAACAAATACATTGACCCAACTCTTGGGTGAATAATTGATACATATATTCCCCTATACATGCTGACCAACAGACCAACGGAAATAATCTTTGAAGAACTTTGCAATATCTCCCAGATGGTTACTAAATGATCTCCATCCGAAGAAGTGCTCAAAAGATCGCTTATCTCTCGGATAGTTACTAAATGATTTCTATCTGAAGAAGTGCTCAAAAGATCGCTTATCTCCCGGATAGTTACTAAATAGTCTCTATCCGAAGAAGTGCCACAAGACCGCTTATCTTTTTTTTTTTGTGATCAATAACGATGAATTTTATTAAAAAGAGAAGGAAAGCAAAGGTTCCCCAAGAAGGAGTAACCACAAACATAAAATACAGTAGCAAAGAGAAGAGAAGAGAAAAAACTACGGATACAATGGCCCCCACAGACGAGGAAAAAACCGCTAGACTACATATGAATCGCTGTTTCTCAGCATCTCATGATGTCCTTCCAAGTAATGTCATTGAACTCGGGAAGAATGCTGACCCATGAAGAAGTGAAACTCATAATGGCGTTGATGATTGCACCCAAGCTCCTACTCTTTTCTTCAAAAACTCTCTTGTTTCCCTCCCCCCTAATACTCCACAAAATAGCAGTAAACAGTCCTATACAGAATCTGTCCTCTTTTCCCTAGGGATGGGAAGTACCATTGATCAAGCATATCCAATACTGAGGAAGTTTCCACCCAATCTACTCCAACCAAATTGATAAAGAATTGCTAGATCTGTCTCGCCCACCAACAATCAATAAAAAGATGATCCACAGATTCCCCTATACTCGTACACATTGGGCACACCTGAGGGGACAAAGCCATAAAAGGTCTCCTCTTTTGTTCTGCAGTGTTGATCTGATAAAGCAGGGTTGTCCAAACAAAAGCTTTAACTCTAGGGGGGACTTTAGCACTCTAGAGCAAAGAAGTGGAGAACTTTGGGGAAACTAAGTTCTGGTCATCACCAAGAATGGACCGGAATGACTTAGTGGAGAAGCTCCCACTGGACTCAAGACACCACACTCTAGAATCTTCAAGGGTTTCATCAGTAATCACATTTCTAAGGAGAGAGAAAAGAGATGCTAACTCTTCCAAGTCTACCAACCTAGGATCCCGAATAAGCGGAAGATTCCAAGAAAGACCCGAAAAAGACCAGCTACGGATTTCGGAAACTAGGGACTCTTTATGGACTGAAATATGGAAAGTTTTCGGGAATCTAGAAGCTAAAGTAGATTCCCCCCACCAAGGATCCAACCAAAAACAAATGGAAGTGCTAGATCCAATAGAAAATCTCACCAACTTACAGAAAATATGAAACAGTCCAGCAATTGCCTTCCAAAGGCTACCTGATCGGATTTTGGCCTCTTGATTGACGTTGCATCCATTATCTCGAGTTTCGTATTTACTAGTAATGATGCTTCTTCACAAGGCCTCTCTCTCCACACTAAATCTCCATAACCACTTTCCCAGAAGAGTGTTGTTCCTGTATTGAATGTTCCCCAAGTTTTCCCTTTTTCCTTAACCCTACACACATCCACCCATCTGACTAGATTATCTTTCTTCTTGCACCCACTCTCTCCCCTGTCCCATAAAAAGTCTCTGAATTTTTTCAATCTTGTTATTCATAGATTTTGGCATTTTAAAGAGGGACATGAAATAAGAAAGGATATTGCCAAGAGATGCTTCAATTAAAGTAATTCTTCCCCCCAATGATATATAGTTTCTCTTCCATTTACTCAACTTCTTTTCCATTTTTTCAATGACCGGATTCCACAACTGCACTCCTCTATGGCTACCATTTACTGACAACCCCAAATATTTCATAAGCCACTCCCCCAACCCACAACCCAACTGGGGTTTCAGGTTTGACCAGATCCTTCTGCTCCAACTGGGGCTTTCAGGTTTGTTTCTCAATTTCTTTAACTGTGATGACAAGGTGGGTGCCCCATGAGTGTGGTAGGTTCAAAATCAATGTGGATGGGTCTCTCACTGAATCTAGGGGAGGCTCTGGAGGGGTTATTAGAGTTTATCTAGGCCAGTGTGTTACTGCATTTGCCTATACTAGAGATCCCAGTAAGATTCTTCTCCATGAACTTGAAGCTGTGCTATTTGGATTGCAGTTGGCTAAGGCCAGAGACATCTTGTACATTGCTGTAGAATCTGAGTCCTCTAGTGCTGTTCTGTATTCTGGTTATGACCATGATCTGATTTCTTTTGGGGTTTCTTGGGATCTCAGAGATATTACCCACCAGATTTTGGACACTAAGAAGGCTTTTACTTGCTGCACCGCCATTCAGATTCCTTAGGAAAGTAACTCAGCTGCGGATTTTCTTACCAGATATTGTAACTTCCATGATAGTATAGTGGTGCTTTCTACTGATAGGCTCCCTAGTGAGCTTGATAGAATTCTCACTAAGGTGCCAGGAGCTACAAGTATTTTTACAAAACCAGACGAATTTGCTTATGGGTTTGGTTTATTTGAGGATTTGCTGCTTAGAGAATGGCTCTGCAACTGGTGTGTTGCTGTTTGTGGTGGCGTCTTTCCTGTCATGGTGTTTCTGTTCTGGTGCAAGGGTGTTTGGAGATTGAGTTTCAATGTTGTTGTTGTTGTTGTCTCTTCTTTGTCCAGTGTGGGTGTTTGCAATGGTTCCTTGCAGCTTATGTAGCTTTTATGAATTGGTGGTCACTTTGGGTGTGTGATGCCTTGTTCTGCTGAGTTTACATATGTTTGGCGTTTGTGTGTTCCTTACTTGTAGTTGAGTCAGGCCCTTGGGGCTTTGTGGGGTAGGGTGGTTACTCCTTTGTTGGCTATCCCCTCATATTGCTAGGGGTGGCCTTTATTTTGTACATTCCCCCCCATTTTTCTCCTTTTTAATCTATCTACTTACCATTTCCAAAAAATAAAAAGCATTTCTGCACATCTCTTCTTTAAATTCTCCTCCACATTGATTCCAAACAGACTGCTTTTTTCAAAATTGACCTTCAGACCTGAAATCATCTCAAAGCATCTAAGTATGCACCTTGTCCAAAAAATAGGGTCGTTGGACGGATCAAGCAAAATAATTGTATCTTCGGCAAACAGCAAATGAGACAAAGACACTTTATCCCTTCCTATTTCGAATCCCCTAATTCTTCCTGTCTTTTCCGCCCTCCTAAAAAATCTACAAAGGACATCACTAACTAGTATAAAGAGGAAAGGAGACAGTGGATCCCCTTGACGTAACCCCTTAGAAGACGACACTTGACCAGAAATACTCCCATTTAGAAAAAAAGGGAAGCTGGCATTTCGAATGCACCCTTTAATCCATCGACACCACTTTTCTGGGAACCCCTTCCATTTTAACACCGATTCCATACACTCCCATTCTACCCTGTCATAGGCCTTTTCCAAATCGATTTTAAGCACCAATCTCGATTCCTTTTTCCTCAACACATTCGTTTGCAATCAAAATACTATCCACAATTTGTCTCCATTTAATAAAAGCACTCTGATTTTTAGACCCCACCTGACCAATTATACCCTTTATCCTATTTGTGAGCACTTTGGCAATGATTTTATAAACAATGGTTACCAAACTAATTGGTCTAAAATCCCCAACTTTTGTGGCCCCTTTGATCTTGGGAATCAACACTAATAAAGTAGCGTTGGTGTGGCTTTGAAAATTCTTTGAAAACTTTCATTAAATCTTCTTTGATGATCTCCTTACAATCGTGATAGAAAGCCATAGAAAACCCGTATGGCCTAGGAGTCTTATTCCTATCCATATCCCGAATTGCTTTTCTTACTTCTTCCTTTTAATCTTTCTCTAACTCTCTTACAGAATCCTCATCCAATCTTAGGGCGCCCTCTAACCTTTCCAAATCAAAGCTCAAGTCTTGTTCCGACCTATACAACTTAGAGAAGAAGCCCGCCACTTCCTCTTCAATTTCTTTTTGATCTTCAGTCATCTTACTATTTTTCTCCAAAATCACAATATCATTCCTATTTTTTCTAAAATTTGCCATCTTGTGAACACTGTAGACACCCCAATTTGCACGAGTACTTTCTCTTGATCTTTGCAGTTCTTGGAGGCTTGAGCTTGGCTTTCCTTATCTCCCAATCATCTCTAAACCATCCCCAATTATATTGCCAATTTTCTCTGAACTTCCCAAAAAACATATGAAATGTCCAAAATACCCCGGTAGCCCCACCTGATTCATCTCAGCCCTAAATCCATTTTTAACCTCAAATTTGAATTCCTTCTCCAAAATGCTCTCCGATGAGTATAATCTTAGGATAATTCGAAGTTTGTCGAAAAAATGACAATTTTACCCCTAATCCAGTCGGTTGGGCCAAACAGTCAAATACGAGGGTCGAAGCATCTTTCCAAATTTCAATAGTAAATTTGGATTCCTCGTCGAAACACCTTCGAAACAACTGTGATTTTGTAAAATTCGGAGTTCGGACGTCGAAGGGTTATTTTTGGTATTTCCAAATTATCAATCAAGGACAGAAAAATATAATGGGACAAAAAATAATAAAAAACACATTAGGGAGGAAATTGAAATAAAATAATTGAGAGAATATTTGAGGAAGATTTTCTATGTGCCAAATTCCAAGGAATAAGAAAGAAATAATTTTAGAAGTTGCCATGTGGCAAATCCTCAAAAGGAAAAAGAAAGCTTTGATTTCAATTTCTCAAAAATGGGAGGTTTCTAAATTCAATTCAAAAAGGGGTTTCTATATTCAAGAGGGTCTCTATTCTTAAACAAACCATAAAGGGGAGTTTCTAAATTTTAAAATCCAATTCAAACAAAAGAGGGGTTTTCAAATTCAATTCAAAATGGGTTTCTAAATTCATGGGTCTCTAAAATTCAATTCAATTCAAACCAAAAAAGAAAAGAAGAGATTCTAAATTAAAAAAAAAGGATTTTTTTTTTATTATAAAAAGGGAGGGAGAGCTCGGCTCTCCCCCTCACCCATAACCACTCACCTACTCTCTCTCTCTCTCTCTCTCCCTTTTTTCCTTTCCCTTCTTCCCCTGTTCTTCTTCTCCATCTTCTTCGTCCTCCCCACTACAAAAAACAAAAAAGAAAAAAAAACAATATAATCAAAACCCCCACAAACTTAAACAAAATAACCAAAACCCCCAAGAAACAAATACCAAAAAATTGAACCCCAAGACCCCGTTAGCCCACGGGTTTTGTTTTTGTTTTTTTTTTTATCTTCATTCCTCACCCAAATCTGAAGCCGAGCACTATTGTAACCATATCTCAAGCCCAGCTCCTCCAGGAGTTCAAAGCAAAGACGAAATAAGCGAAGGTTGCTACAGGTATTTTTTTAATTTTTATTTACTTTATTTTTGAATGTCTATTGTTATGTCAAGTAATGTTCTCTGCATGACCTCTGTATGCTTGGAAAACTATAAATCTCTATTCAGAAATTAATTTTAAATGAGATCAGATCCGTTGGAAAGAGGACTCAATGGATATTGCAATAAAAATTATTCCATGCATTTTCCTGTTTTGTTTTTGAATTTTTGTAAACTTTTAAAGTGTGTTTCTCTGTGCTGTACCAACCCTGTAAAGAAACCGTTTTTCTATTTTTTAAAAATACTTATAAAAGGATTTTTGAGATACTGCTTTTACTGGTGGTAGAATATAATGTGTTTAACAATATAAAATTTTTATTTCGCAAAACACCCTTACCAGTTAGTTCATATTGACTGGTTTTACAGGCACATTTGGGGTTTTACAGCAGCTTAACAATAGTTTTGAAATTAAAAATAAAATAGTTACATATTTTTTTAGCCTAGAAAATTTTTACGCGTATAATGATAAAGAGTATATAAATGTCGGTAAATTTTACATAATTTTTTAATTTTTTTTTGGTCCTAAAATAATCTCTGCAAGTGGATGATCTTAGATTGTATTTTGCAGATTTTTTAGGGTTTAAAGTATTTTGGTATTCTTTTATTGATTGTTTATTTTATTTGTGTCTTTTATGTCATGTATATTAGGTGTAAGTAATTTTTGATATTTTACAATTATTTTGATTTTTGTAAATTATTTTATTTTTATTTTCATCATTTATTATTTGTATATATTTTTAGTAGTTTTTCTAAAATTAGCCAAATAATTTTGAACCGGGTAACCGGTTGAATCAGAGGGGAGTGGGTGCCTAACACCTTCCCACTCTCTTAACTAAACCTCCTGACCCAATTATGGTTAGACCATTGTTAAATCATGGGTGACCACTCACACCCAAACTCGATGAATGGTGGTGACTCCATATTTACTTGATTGACCTAGGGTCCACCTGACCGTGGGGTGATCATAAACACTTTTTTTGTTTCCATCTCCTTAAGCTGAGATATTCTCGATTTTTGTCTCCAGATCATTGCCTCCTTTGAAATGTCTTCTAACTTCAACTTTATACTTCTTTTAGTCTCCCTTTCAACTATATCCAGTAAACCCTACTACAAAATCTACTAAAATCATCAATCCATGTTCTCATTAAAACCAGTAGCTTCATCATAAGCTTGTCCTTCGTCTTGATCATTATAATCTAGTTGTCCTCCATCTATAGATCTTGAAATATGGTTGCTTGAAAGCGTAAGCTACACTTAGCTTGTAAGTAAACAAATCAAAATAGTATTTAATAATGAAGTAGGGACAATGCCACTCTTAATTGGTATTCCCATAAACAAAAATACAAAATTAGCATATGCAAATAATGATATATGAAGTGATGTGCAATGCAATATGATATACTGGTTCAATTATTAATGAATGCAATGCATGCTCATGTAACAATATATGTATAATCACCATATGTGATTCAAGCTCAATCATATGAATGCAATATGCATGCTGTTTGGCATTCGAATAGTGTGTGTTCCACACTAGATTTAACTTCACTACCCAAGATGTTCCGCCAATGTGAAATCACCCCCCATACAAGGCCTTGATAGTAGATTATTCTATGTGCGCATCATAGTTTCTAGGGGTTGCGACCTAATGGGGACAATCCCCACTCTTATTTGCTATCACGGGAACATGTCCAAGGCATCACTAATGTGAAATCTTGTAATAACCCAACCAAAATATAGGACTAAATTGTAATTAACATAAGTGTAGGAGTTAGTGTGTAATTAATTATAAAATATTGGCGTTAATTTAAAATTTTAGTTAGTTACAAATTTGACTTTGACTGTTTGTGATTGATGGGCTGCACTATAGGAAACTAAAGTGCTTCACACACAATCATAACTCTTTAAGTTATAATGTGTGGCTAGGATCTCATATGAACTTTTAATCTAACTTAATGGTTCGGATCTAATATGAGGAAGTAGAAACACTCCTTATTTAGAAAGGATTCAAAGCAAAGGAGTAAACAGTAATTAACTAATAGAAGACTAGGTCAATGATAAGTAAATAGAAAGTATAGTATTCTAGAGTTTAATAATTAAGGGTTGAGATCTTGCAGGAGATTTCACTCTCCAATCAATGGCTTGGATTTAAAATACTAATTAGAAGCTTCCATAGGAGTTAGAAACTTACTAGAGTTCAAAAATTCAAATATAGAAACATAGTTGAACTAGGAGAGTAGGGAATTCATCTAATGGCTTAGAATCTAATACATCCCAATAAAGGGACAGGATTAAAACTCAAATACTAATACTAATAGATCCAGGAAGTTTTCTGAAAACATATAAATAAGTGTCCTTGCATAATTTCGAAAATCACAATAATTCCTTGGAGCAAAGAAGAAGAGGAAGAAGAAGAGCAGAGGTTAATTCTCTACTCCAACCCTGCAACATCAAGGTAAGTATTCGGATTAAACTTGTTTTATGGTTTAAAGGAAGGTTATTTAAGGAGAATCCAAGATAAGTGAGGCTTATTTAAGGAAGAAATTTGATTAGACTTGTAGAAACCATGAAATTCTGCCAAGAATTCGGCGAGTACTCGGCGCACCGAGAACACGCCGAACCAGCCCAGAAGAGCACTCAGCGAATCCTCGGCTCATCGAGAATACGCCGAGCGTCTTTTTATGATATTTGACTACTTGGATTTCACACCGAGACTTTCCTCGGCGCTCCGTGTGCACGTCGAGCGTAACAGACTGTTTTTAACCCCCTGGAAAACACACCGAGCGGATTCTTGGCGAGCCGAGAACACGCCGAACCACATCTTGAGACCAAAATCAGAAAAATGGAAATTTCATGAATAGTAACATCGGTGACCCCTCGGCACCCCGAAAAGCATGCCGAGAACACGCCAAAAGCACTTCAACGACCCCAAGGCACGTCGAAATTAGCCCACTTGATCCAATTTGATTGTACTTTTGTGAGCATGTGCATTTTGATTTCATTAGACCAATTCTGATATTAGTTATGCTTGATTTTACATGTTTCAAATACTCATACCCTATTTGGACTACTTTTCATGCTGGTTGGAACATGATATTTTGATATAATTACTTTTGTGTCTTTAACATGTCCAGCATGCTAAGTAGACTTGTTACATATATTGTACACACTAATTGCATGCTTAGTTAATGTGTGCCCTATCACTTACACTTCTTCTGCTTTAAGACCATGGATTTGGTTTATAGGTTCAAACCTTTTGCATGTAAGTCCATACTACTGGATTTTTAAGGATATTACGAGATTACTGTGATATGAAAATCACAGTAGGTGAGGAGACTTGCTTATGCATAATTATATATTTTTTGGAGTTGAGGGAGTCGCTATCCCAATGTATCTATTTTCATTATTGTCTTGTGAGACGAATGCTCGTCTTGTTGGATGGATGACCAAGTGAAATTCTGTTAGTAGATCTGTCTATGTATGATTCACAAGGAACATTTCACATTGATGAAGCCCTGGGATTTTTCCCCATGATCGGAAATAAAGTGAGGAAATTGGGACCTCTAGGTCGCAAATCCTAGAAACTATGATGCGCACATGGAATAACCCCCTATCCTGGCCGTGTATTCGGGGGATGATAGTATCTTGTTTAGCCAGGGGTATGATCGGGTGTGAAACATATATCAAACGAATACCATACATCATATTGCATAATAGATTGTTTTCAATCACATGTGGTGATCTTATTTGTTAGGTGCACAACATGCATTAATAATTGAATCATCCCCATCATATTGCATTTTATATGTTAATTACTCACATTACATTAGATTTCATGTCTTATACATATCTCATTCATACTTGCATATTCAACATATTATACTTGCATAATGGTACATATCTCATGAATTACTCATTATTGTTTATACGGATACCATTGAAGAGTGGCCTTGGCTCTACTTCAAATTATAAACCATGTTCGATTCGTTTATTTACTGAGCTAAGTGTAGTTGACGCTTTCGAGCACAACATATTTAAGACCTATCGAGGATAGACACATGAATCATGAGGACCAAAGTGGAGAACAAGGATGCTATGAAGATTTTAACTATAAATAGAGTTTTATTCAATGATTTTACTATATCTTGTAGTAGGGTTTTATTCAATGTAAATTCAGTACTTAGGTTAGTGAATAGGGATTTGATTTAAAGCATGAGACTAGTTTTATTTTACTTTCCGCTGTTTTCTGTTTGAAGAATGATGGATATTATTTTTATAACACTACTTTTCTATACTTAATCTTATATAATATCCTTATTAAATTTAATGATTTTGGTAAAACATCGTTTATCTACTCCCATATAGATATGGGGTGAGAGTTTCAAACTAGATTTGGGGGTTCAAATGAAATCTCTAAATTTGGCTCGTGACAAATCTCCTTAGTGACCCATACATACTTAATCTACTAACAAAATTTCACTCGACATCTATTAAGAATAACAAGATGTAAATATTTGGTCTATTGGGATCGCGAGTCCCTCACCACATGCAAATAGTCCATCCGGGACTTCCTCACCAATATTGTAAATCCCAGATTACAATAACACTCATTATATCCATAAATTCCAAAATATGGAATTATGGGGTCAAGTCAAGTCATTAGGCCTAAATCAAGGTCTAGATGCTCCATAGGCATATGCTGTGCAAAGTGAATGGTGCAATTAACTAACCAATCAATTGTGTACATGAAAAAGTGTAATATAAGCTATAAAATATGATCATAACATGCTTTAAAGTGATAACAATCTCAATCAAAATTTCACATGTTGGGCAAACATAGCAAAAGCCTTCTCAATAGGTCCATTATGTAAAATATGTATCAAACTTCAATTGTAACACCACATACAGTCTCAATTAGGTCTTAGAAACATGCTGGTAAAATTTCATACATAACGGACAACCTTTCAAAATTTCGGTATACCTCTGACCTTGCTGTTAAGTTGGCGCTGGGGTCATCGGCAGCCTCGCGGCATGCCGCTGACCCCGGCAGACTAACCAGTGGGCATACATTAAAGGCACAGAAGGTCGGTACCCTAGCGGTATGCCGCCCCTTCCTCGGCAGCCTAGGCCGAGACAAAAAAAAAACACCTGTGGGTGTCGGAAGCTTAGCGGTACACCGCTAGTTTGCCGATACAACCCAAAAAGTAGGTCGGCAACCTAGCTGTATATTGCTAGTTAGCCGACACTCGGGAAAAAGCCCAAAAAGTCCTGAAATATATATTTAAGTCCTTTAAACAATTTAATTTTTCAAAATACATAAATCAATTTCCGAACAAAACCTATAGTTTAAATCACAATTAACTCACTTATCTCACCTTGATCCTTGTATGGTATTCAAACCCAGAAAATATTACTTTTTATCATGTTTTGATTTAAGGAGTAGAAGAAAGAGAATTTTATAGATATGCCATGGCATATTCAAGGAATATGACATATATACCTAGTTCATATTGAAAAGAAGGCTTTATTTAAATACTTACTTCGAATTCTTAATGGTGTTCAGTAGAACACCTTCTTCTTTTTCTTCAAAGTCTGAATTTTTGCAATTCTTTCAAACTCCAAGCTTCTATAGTTGTAGAGTTGTTGTACCTTTCTTCTTCTTCTCTCTCTCTCTTCTCTTATGAATTATGGTCCATACGTCCAAGCTAGTGTCTATATATAGTTTTCTGTTTTTAGTTTCCAATAGTCTAGGAGTCCTTATCTGTTTTGGATTAGTGTTAATTCTCTACCCTTAGATTAGATTAATTAAGTTCCTATTTAATATCAACCATTGAATTTAAGTTTCCTAGTCTTAGTTCTATTATTAATTCCTATCTAACTTAATCCTTATTAGATTAGAGCTAGATTTAATTCTTTATTAAATCCCAGCCATTAGATTTATTAAGTGTTCCTACGAAATCTTAGCCACATTATAACTTATGAGAGTTATGATTGTGTGTGATGCACTTAGTTTCTTACAGCACAACCCACTAATCACAATAAGTCAAAGTCAAACATGATTGTTAATTTACTAAAATTTTAAATTACTCCCTATATTTTGGTTAATTATACAATAATCCCTATGAATTAGTTTGGATTATTACACTTCATGAATTTGAACCCTTTCCATCCTGATCCCTTGAACTTTTTCTCCTACCACCCTTTCACCTCTTCTTTGAACTTGGGATGAAGAAGCCACATTTTCTCAAATCTGAAGGGTGGGGAGCTACCCCTTAACACCTGATACGTAGAAATAAGAATAGGTGTGTGATCTGAGATTGGTTTAGGAAGCCCTTTTTGTGTAGTCTTGGTGTAGTGCTCCTCCCAATCCGAAGATACAAGGAATCTATCCAAACTACAACAAACTGGGTTATCTTGTAAATTCGACCAAGTGAACCTTCCCCCAACGAGAGGGAAGTCAATCAACTCACATCTATTTATAAAATCCACAAATCCCCTTATGCTCTTTGTAACTCTACTTCTTTCCAATTTCTCATTAGACTTTTTTTTCACATTAAAATCTCCCACTAAGCACCATGGTTCCACCCATATTCCATGTATTCTTGTGAGATCTTCCCAAAATAAATTCCTCTACTTAGGCTTATTTGGTCCATAAACACTTGTCAATACCCACTCAAACCATCCTCCAAATTTCAAAATTTTATTGACATTGAATAGCTTCCAATCCAGACCTCTTTTCGAGCAACACAATCACATCCCAAAAGATACAGATCCCCTTCGATCTCCCCACAGATAGTAGATACTCCCATTCTTTATTTTTTGGTCCCCCTACTTGCTGAATCAATCTGTTGGAAATATTTTTTCTTTTTGTTTCTTGAATCATCACTATATCTTCCTTGTCTCTCCTCCAAAGATCTTTTACCGCTCTCTTTTTTTCTTTACCTCTCAAACCTTTCACATTCCAATTTATTATCTTCATTAATTAACTTTTTCCATCTCTTCTGATTCCTGACCTCTATACTTTTTCCTTGTGCTTCGTCTTGCCATGGTATTAGGCCCTACGCCTCTTCAAAAGACTCCAAGATCTTTTAAGAATTGTCTCAACCGTACGGCTTCCTGGACAGTTGCACAAGTCTTGTACTCTGACTCCATAGCGGACAATGCGATGCAGACTTGCTTCTTGCTACTCCAAGAGATGGCCCCACCACCTAGCAAGAATGTGTATCTGGACGTTGACTCTTGATCATTTAGATCACTTGCCCAGTCTGCATCGTTGTAGCCTCGAAGCTGCAAATCTGCTCCCTAGGAGCAAAGCATGTAATCTGTTGTCCCACATAGGTATCGAAGAATACTTTTCATTGCCTTCCAATAGGTCTGCCTTGGGTTACTCCGAAAACAAATGACTGAACCAACCACGAAACTAATATTGGGTTGGGTACACATCATAGCATACATTAGACTACCTATAGCACAAGCATAAGGAACACGAGTCATCTGTTCCTTCTCTTCCTTTATCTTTAGACAAAGACTAATATGTAATGAAACACCCTTCTTGACAGGAGTGTCAATGGGTTTAGCATCGTGTATTTTGAAACGCTCAAGTACCTTCCTTATGTAAGTCTCCTGGGACAAACAAAGATGCCTCTCTGCTCGATTCTTATGAATCTTAACACCAAGCACGTAATCTGCTTCACTCATATCCTTCATCTCAAAACTGAAGGAAAGCCACTCTTCGGTGGCGACAATCATCTCCTTGTCATTCCCTACTATCAATATGTCGTCAACATACAGTGCCAAGATAAGGAAACTCCTACCATGGTGTCTAACATATACACAGTGGTCATCCTCAATCATCGTTAAGCCAAACTCTATAATGACTCGATGAATTTGAAGACACAACTATTTGGATGACTGTTTCAGGCTGTACATGGAGCATTTGAGTCTACAAACTTGTGCTCATGCCCCTCGGCCATGAAACCCTCAAGCTAATCCATATAGACCTCTTCATACAGTTCTCCATTGAGAAACACAATGTGTAAACATCCATTTGGTAGAGTTTCAAATCTAAGTGTACGACAATAGCTAGAATGAGACGAATGAACTATTGGTGTGAATGTCTCCTAATAGTCAGCTCCCTCTGTTTGGGTGTAACCCTTCGTCACTAGATGGGCCTTGTATCTCTTTACACTTCCATCTGCCTTGTGCTTGACTTTTAGAATCCACTTGTTTCAGTGGTCTTGTGCCTAGGGGAGAGGTCAACAAGTTCCCAGACTTGGTTCTTCTCCATGGAAGTCATTTCATCTTGCATAACAGTCATCCACTTTCAACAAGTTCCCAGATTTGGTTCTT
>JAUPMG010272437.1:0-19193 GCA_031762675.1 Pachysandra terminalis
TAATTAGGTCAAATATAGTATGCATGCAAAGTTTCAAGTCATTCGGAGCACTTTCATAAATTTTGGTTGACCTATAGGTCAACCAACAGCAACCTAAGGCAACCTACAACTGTCAGCTGACCCTGTCGGTCAACCGATGGTGGTCGACTACTCGGGCAGAGAGAAAAACAAAAATTTGTGGGCGTCAGTTGACCTTTTGGTCGACCGATGGTGGTCAGTTGCTCGGCCCGAGGGGTTTTCTGGGTTTTTTGAATTTTGATGTACGTTCAAGGTTTTGGGCATAACTTTCTAAATACTTATCGGAATCACCTAAAACTTATTTTGTTGGGTTCCTACAAACAGGAGAATCTTAAAAAATATAAAATAAATTATATAAAATATTTACATAGGTTCATTCATTGATTGTTCAGATCTATATAATTTTCCAGTTTAGTTCTTATGAAAAGTATAAAAGATAAAGGTTTTAAGGTCGTGCTATGTCATACCGATTGAATATGACATAGACACCCAGTTCATATCAAAAATAGAGTTTAATCCGAATACTTACCTTAGATCTTGAGTTGGTGGTGAGATGAACACCTTGATCTTCTTCTTCTTCTTTGATCTTCTGAAGTTCCCTTGCTCCAGAAATCCTTATCTCCTCTTTTAGAATTGTGATTCATACATCCTACCCCCTTGGTTTATATATATTTCCTACAGTTTCCTAATTAGTCTAGGGGTTGTTCTTAGTTTAACAATATGTTTTAGTTTCCAACCCTTAGATTAGATTGATTTGTTCCTACGAAATCCTAACCATTGAGTCTAAACATCCTAAATCTAGTTGGACTATAAGTTAACCTTATCTAATCTTAATCTTTATTAGTTTAGGGTTGGTTTTAATTCCCTACTTAATCCTAGCCATTAAAATAGATTAGTTTAATTATAACATTTAGATCTAGATTCCTAGTTGAAATTAAACTGGTCTTTAATTATCTCTTAAGATGGATTCCTAATTAAGTTATAACTAGTGTTAGATCCTATTAGATCTAAGCAATTGATTTAGATTAAAAGTTTCCATAGGATCCTAGCCACGCATTATAACTTAAAGAGTTATGATTGTGTGTGAAGCACTTAGTTTCCTATAGTACAACCCACCAATCACAAACAATCAAAATCAAACTTGTAGCTAACTTACTAAAATTTTAAATTAACCCCTATATTTTTATTAATTATATAATAACCCTATTATTTTAGTTTGGGTTATTACATAAACTAACACGCATCCCTTCCATACCATAATCATCTGCACTAAAAATTAGTAAATAAGTTAAGTATCATTCTTCATGCATTTGTCCTTCAAAAAAGTGGATTCGGTGAGAATCAGGCAAGTCACTCTTCTTGCATTTAACCATAAAATTAAAGTGGATTCCCTCAATGTTATCTCTTCTTATATAATTAGCTCTAACTCTCTAGTACTACAACTCGTTTTTACTTCCACAAAATTGTCGAAGAAGTTTTAACTCGTGTTTACTTCCACAAAGTCGTCAAGAAGTTTTGGGTGGATTGCATGGCGGTCGCTGCATTGGCCAAGATGATTTATCCAGATCATCTAGTAACCAGAGAAGTGTCATGAGTTTTTGGGAGGTTTGGATGGCTCCGCGGATGTTTTCCAGTGGAGTGGACGGCAAGAAGACTAGGAAGATCTCTGAAATGGACTGCTATAGATAGGCTTCCCACGTATGAGGTTGATATTAGAAAGGTCAAAATGCAAGACAAGAAGCATCTCATGGAGAGTATTCTCAAGGTTGTCCAATCGGCAGACTCGAGACCAGACTGACATGTGCATCAACCGACTGATAGAGGGAGAGAGGTTTATTCACGTGCTTGTACGACCTCTTAGTCTACGGAGAAATTTCTTGTTGTTCTCTTTGAAAACCTTGAGAATACTCTCCATGAGATGCTTATTTTCCTGCATTCCCAGCTTTTTCTAATATCAACCTCTTCATTGCCTCACTATAGTAGCTTATTTCAGCTCTTCCTCGTCTTCTTGTTGTTCACTCTGCTAGAAAACATCTGGCGGAGCCATCCAAACCTACGGAAAACTCGTAGAATCCCAACTTTTCCGACTACTAGATGTTCTGGATGAATCGTCTCCGGCAAATGCAGCCTCCGCCATGGCAATCCATCCAAAACTTCTCCGATGACTTTATGGAGGTAAAAAACGAGTTGCAGAACTAGAGAGTGAGATTATGTGCAAAGGCTTGCTTTTCATGGTAACTAAATACATATTTGAATTAGATGAGGATGAGAGTTTCTATTAATTAGGTGAGTTAGTTTCCTTATCTAAAATTAGAAAGTAAGTCATAATTAGAAGGTGCGTGTACGATGGAAAGAATGAGAGGGGATGTGTGTTGGAATTAAAAGGAGGGAATCAAGGGAATTTAGGAGATTGTTATAAAGAGGGCTTAAAAGGGGGTGTGTGTACTGCATTGAGAGAGAAGAGAATTAGGGTTTGAGAGAAAAGCAAAGAAAGAGATTTGAGCATAGAGAAAAAAGAGGAGAGGCAACGGTTGGATCTGAAGTAGAGAAGAAAGGAGGAAGAAGAGGAAAGAAGCAGAGAGATCTTTGAACAACATCAATGTAAGTAGCACTTTTTGTATAATCTTCTTGGGATTTCAGGGCATGTGATCATATGTTTGTTATAGGCATCCAGAGGTTTGATTTCCATTAAAGTATGTTTATGTGCTAATATATATGGTTTAAACACATTGTATGAATTTAATATAAGGATAGGTTTGATTTCTAGATTTTATGAGCATATGTTGGTTGATCCTTGTTAATATTGTTTAGCATGTTAATAAATGGGTTGGACTTTGTTTGGTGTATTATTTCTATTTGTAATGATAATTGACCTTTGGATTTGATGGGATGTAATTGGATACCAAACGTTGGGTTTCACGAACCCAGAAGATACTCAGTATCGCAACCCCGGTACACCGGTGAAGTTGCCGACACGGAGTTGAATTCCTCAGGGGTCCCCACCGGTACACCGGTGAGCTTACCGACATGGACCATAAAACTGTGTAAAATTGCCTATAGGTACTCCGGTGACCCTACCGATGAACAACCCGACTGTTTCTGAGCATGTTTGACTTAGGGATTTGACCAATTGGCTTGGGGGTTGAACCAATTGACTTGGGGTTGTATCCCCACACTTGTTGAGTGAATTGAGACATGGAAATAGACATTAAATGATATGATAACATGTGTGATATGTTGTGCATGATATAATTGGGATTGGTTGTGCATGTATACCATTGGTAAGGATTCTTGTGATGGCTTCCTAAGGATTATTCGTGTATGGGTACACGAATAGCTTCCAAAGAGTGTTATTACTGGAGATCCGACTGTTTGTTGGAAAGTATACTTGTGATAATGTTCAAGGATTATTCATGTGTATGGGTGCACGGGTAGCTTCCAATAGATATTCTCACCGGTAGTCCTACCGGTTCGTTTGATGGCTCGTCTGATCGATCGGGCAGTGATGGATTGAGATGTGGATTCTTCGTTGTGGGTAACCGTCCTCTTTGAAGGCCTCCTTGGGTATCAATCCCTAAATGTAAGAAACAGCTACAGGAATTGAGCCCGGGTAAGTTGAAAGTGCTACAAAACCACGTTGTACACGTGAGGTATTTGAATTGACCATAAGGTCATGGAATCGGGTTATTTGTGGAATCACTTGACCATAATGGTCGTGGAACGGGTAATTGGTGGAGCTTGTTTGGGTGGACCAGCTAATCACCGGGAAGTGCATGCATCGACTTGTGACATTGTCGAGCTTATGATTATTGCTTTGCTTGCTGATTGTCAAGTGTGTGACTATGTTAATGCTATGGACATGATACTAGGCATTTAGTATGATATATTATTGTATGACTGTCGTCACTCCATGATGATTACCATGATATTATAGTTTGTTTGGACTAATGTTGTTCCACGAGGATGGATGACAAGGTTGTTTCTTATTGACATCCCAAGCTCACGCAACCTATTTATATTGCAGGTTGAGGTGGATTGATGGTTGGCATGGAGTGATGTTGTTTTTAGTTTACTCCTGCTTTTGATTCATAATTAGAACTGATGTAATAGGGTTAGTTTGGAGTTAGTTAATTTATGGATTTGTAGGCTCTTCTGAAGCCAATGTTTGATTGCTTTGATAAATACATGTTTGTTCCCGCACTCTGATTTCGTTTTACAGGAGTTATAAATTCTCTTGTATTATTGGTTTGGTTGTTGTGATCCACGTTCCTTGGTGGGGAACCGGAAGGTCCTGCCTCGTGATCCGTACCGCACGCATAGGGATTCATGCCTCGGGATCCAGGGCGTGACACGTTGGAGAGTAGTGTGGTTTACAAATTGGTTGGATTTGTATTTGGGGAAAGGATACCCGTGATGGCATCCGACGGATTATTCGTGTGTATGGGTGCACGAATAGCTTCCGAAGGATGTTATCACTGGAAATCTTACTAGGCTCATGAGAATAGCTTATCTGGTCAACCGGGCAGCGACAGATTTGAGTTATGAGCAGTTAGCTCGTCCGGTCAACCGGGCAGCGACGGATAGAGTGTATAATGTTGTCTTGATACGGTTTTTTCACTGTTAGGAAACTTATGATGGTCTCCAATTGGATTATCCGCGTGTATGGGCGTGTGATAGTTTCCGATGGTGATTATCATTTGAGTCGTAAGTTAATTAATGCATGCATACTAGGCCTATGTGAATTGTTAAGTGAGCCTGGGAGGTGGTAAATTATGAATTATCCTTACGAGGTTATCCGATACTACATTCCTGTGGGTTGAAATCTCCCACTAAAATAGGTTAGGATGCTTGCGAGCTCCTATACAGGTTGGAATTCCTTGGGTATTGTACACCCATAAAATTAGCATTTGTGGGTTGAAATTCCTTGAATAATGTGTAAGTTCATAAAATTAGCAACATGATGGCCTTCGTACCAAGGGTTAGCGCCCGAAATGGAGAGGAGGCATCTGGCTGTTCCTGGTGACCTATGTCCCGAATTTGGTTTGATTGATAAGCTGCAATTGAGGGGCACTTAACATGGTACATAACCTAGTACATTTCATTGCATCTCATCCTTGCATTCATTATTTGAGCACATCATATAGAATCATATGAATGACATTGCATTTCATAGTATACTCATGTGATGCATAAATCTATTCATATTTGAGGTTCTTAATTATTGTATAGATTCTTTATGATCGGTATTGTTTTTTATTGTGATGTTTCTATGAATGGATGATAGATATGGTCTTATTGGGCATCCCAAGCTCACGTGACATTTACGTTGCAGGTTGAGATAGGATGAGCGTTGACTTGGATTGGTGGCTGGAATTCTTAAATTTCTGTTTAAATAGTACGTTCGTTAATTGGATGGTTGCACGTAATAGGGTTTAGTCTTCTATTTTGTTTGTGACTCTTCTGAAGTCCATTGGTTTGGTTATAATAGGATTTATCTTAGCTTCCGCACTCTGAGTTTAATAGAAGTGATCATTTTTACTTTTATTTTTGGTATTTTGTTTGGTGGTCCGCGCTCCAAGGTTAGGAACCCGAAGGTTGCACCTCGAGATCCGTGCAACCTCATAGGGATTCATGTTTTGGATTTTGGGGTGTGACAGATTGGTATCGGAGCTTAGGTTTTTACCTAAGTGTCTAAGTTGTATACAGTTAGAAGACTAGAGGACTCGTTGGTCACGTAGAGGTCTGAAGTTAGGAAGAAGGAAACATAGAAACTAGAAATAGGAACTGTTTGTTGATCATTGTATGATGACATACCCTGATTGTTGTTTGATTTGTTGTATGTTTCATATAGATGTGGAGGTGGATTAAGTAACTTAGTGTCCTTTCCTTGAGTCTTGTACCAACCCTGTGAGTGAGCCCCGTTGACTTGGATGATGGGAGTGTGATCCTAACTTTCCTTCTAGAGTAATGGGATTAATGTAGCTGCAGATACGTTTGTGTTTGAACTCTAGATCGAGGGTTAGTGACCACAAAGAGAGTGAGAGAGATCACTGACTTACTATGTGTCGTCTTCGAGACTATAGTTATGATTCTCCATTTCCACGGATTAAAGACTAGTTGAGCCTGTGTGTAGATTTCTGCTCTTTATGCCCGACATAGAGTTTTGTGATTAAGCATAAGATAGGTGTATGAGACCCATGAGTATATTGTGATATGTTGAATTGAATTTTAGTTTGTCTTATAAGCATGATGTGTAAAGTAACTAACCCATGTTGCCAAGATTTTTGTGGATTGTTAGAACGAACTTCTAATATGTTAAGATAGAACTTGTAATTGGTATGAACAAGATGATGATTGATAGGCCCTTACAATAGATTGTTGAATAATGAATCATAGTTAAATAAAAATATGTGTGCATGGAAGAAAACAATGTAGGAATTGGTAATGAAGTTGGTGTGATATAGTGTGACATAACTATGGTGGATGATCATGTGATGGTAATGCTTGGAAGGAATACTAGTGATGCCTCCTTACCTATTACCCGTGTGTGTGGGCACATGGATAGTTTCTGATGGTGGTATCACTAGAAGTTTCATGAGGTGTGGAATGATAGTCTTGTAATCGATTAAATTGCAAATGCATGAATATGAATTTCTGAATTAATGATAATTGATTGGATTATAAAACACAATGTTGGATTATATTGTACCTTAATGGTTTGGAAACCATGAATGCCAACAAAAATCAAAATTTTTGTGGGTCAATAAGTGTATATGAATGCATAGAACATGGACTTTCATTATGTGTGTTGCTAAATTTCATGGAGGGAAGAGAACTTAGACAAGAACATCAAGATTCACATGGATACTAATGCATGTTGTGTGTTGCATGTGTAACATGATAATATGATCACATGCTTACTTAGGTAGATTATTGTGATTAATATATGTATAGATACTCCAATATGTGTACTTATATTATTTAATTGGACTGTAGATGGCCGAGGGACAAAAAAAGGTGGATAGTGACAGTTCATCCATTAAAAGAAGGGTGGATCCCATAATGGCAGGATTGCATAAGATTCTAGGCGATGCAAAAGAACTGGTCCAGGGAGGACAAGAGAGGAGGCAGAACATACCAAGAGACGAGATTAGGAAACAGAGTGATAAAGGCAAGGGTAAGACTGTTAGTCCAAGGGAACAAGATAGAGATGAGAACTTAGGAAGTAAGCGCAAAGTTCAGAGTGGCGTACGTGTTCCAAGTGTGGAAGGGTAGGACACCTCGAAATGTATTGCTTGCAACCATCGAGACAGGAGGGAGTGCTCAGCTCGACAAAGACGCAAAAGGTTGCGAAGGTCCCTATCCCTGCTAACACTATGACTTTTGTTGTGGCACCACCTCAACCTCAACCACAACCCGCCCCCTCCCCAAGTGTCAAAAAGATGGGACACATCCGACGATTTTGTCCTAAATTGTTAGGACAAGATAGGAAGCGTGTAGGACTAAGGGCACCGCCTTAGCTACCACTTAGTCAAGTACCTAGATGCTTTAATTGTGGGAAGATAGGACACATACAATGGTATTGTAGTCTTCCATAGAAGCTAGAGAATGAGCAAGGTGTAGACAATGAGAAATTCTATGAGCAATAGGAATAGAGGTAAGGGAGTCAATACATTCATGGTGGGTACACATAACACATACATTTTGTTTAATTGAGGACATTTCCACTTCATGAATTTATATGAATTAGCTATAAGTATGATATACTGTTGAATGCATGTTAATCTTACGAGTTCCATAATTGAAGCATAACGGATTCTAGGATTGGATCGTGTAGAAATCTAGCGTGATTAATTTCGGGGACGCAATTTCCTAAAGCGGGAAGATTGTAGTGACCCTAACCCAATAATTAATTATTTAAATTAATTTAAGATTAATCAAATTGATTAAATAAGCATAACTTTGAAATACAAACAAATATGTGTAGAAACTTAGATTAGCCAATCTAAGAATGATCATGAGCAATCAGGATAACTCCATTTTATAAAGTTAGAATTGAATGTATGAACCTATGGACATAGTTGTTTCAAGTTGATAACTACTGTTTAGAGTTGGACTAAATTTGTAATTAAAAAGGAAATTTGGGCAATAAGAATAACTAAGGGGAAGTATAGAGGTTATGGAGGAATTAAATAAAAATTGAATTGGTTGAGATTTGAGTTAGTCGTGTGAGCCATTAGTAGCTATAGAATTAAGGGTGGTTTAGTAATTCACCTTGAGGTTTAAATTAGTAAGAATTACATTAGAAAGTTTAGGAGGGAGTTCAAATTAATAGAAGTTTGATTTTTTGAAAGGATTCTGATTTCCTCTAAATCCTAGAAAAGAAATGACCTATATAGCACAACTCCGCTTCATGGTCGACCATTCATGTTGGATTCTTTTGTTACTGACCCATTCAATTCAGGCATCAGAAAGAATCTGATCAAGTGTTTAGAGGACTTCATTGCATAGTTCTAACCCAGATTTAGGAGCTTCAGTTTTTCCCCATGCGCCTCCACTTCTATTGAAGTGCCATGGAATCTGGGGCCAAGTTGTTGACACCAAATCATTTCCACATTTTCTTCTGATCATAACCATCAAAAAAAGAATTGCATTTAAGGCCATCACTAGTAATGTCAATAGTTTCAAATGTAGTTACATCATAGTCTCAATTGACAAACACCGACAATGCAACAACAAAACAATGATTAGAAGGTCGCTCCCATAAATCTTCCACAACATTAGGCATGGAGGCAAATACTTTTTTTTCCTACAGCATTCTCCAAAGAAATCCTATTTTAACAAAAACAATAAAATGCCTTACCTAACTGTCACGACCCAACCCAAAAATTTAAAATTTATGGATTAAGTTGCGACCTTTACCCCATATCGCTATGGAGGTGGATCAACATGGTCAAACATAAGCAGAAGTTCTAATGACGTTCCAGTAAGATATAAGTAACTAATATTACATCATTTGAATTTGAAGAATTCTAATAAAAGAATGTCTAATTCTAGGCTAAAGACAACATGCTATCAGAGTGCTATACCCAACCCGGTCCCTCATCGACCAAGCTCTACGTACTGAAAGGTCTGCCTAGACCTCAAACTCCTCAGCAGCCGTCACGACTAAAGAACCTGAAATGTTGGTTGCTAAAAAGCATGAGCTCCATGAGCCAATAAGTATATAAATTCAGGAATATATAAGGTACAATCTTAGCGTCTAAACATTTTCAATATTCCAAGTGCAAGAATTAAAGAAATGCAAGATGCCTGTGGTAAATTAATTATTAATACATGTTGTGCACTTAAATATAGTAATCACCACGGTGATCTAATAAGTAGTCTAATATGAAATGCAAATGCATCCGCAAATGCAATGAAAATGCAACTCTGTCTGAGTGTCAATATAACATGTTTCCTCCTGATCCAGTCTCTATATCTGGGGTGTCCCAGCAACTTGAATGCGCCCCAAGATGTTCCAGCGACCTGAAATCATCCCCTGTTGTAGCGAATGTAGAGGAAATAGGACTATTCTACGGATATCGCGTAGTTTTAAGGGTTTTCAACTTATGAGGCACAATCCCCTCACTTATTTTTTATCAGTGGTTAGTAGACCGAGATTTGCAGTCACCTGCAGTATCCTTCAGGAAAATATGATCATCTGACTAAACTACCGAGGTCCTTTTATCTTTTCTTTGTTCATGGCCTAGAGCCCTCGGGCAAAGAGAAAGTCTATTGGGTTAGCTATACCCTCAACTAAATCCAGCCAGTCCCTCCATAGATGTGGTATTCACATCACACTCATGTCCAGTCACAAGACCCAACCTTGAGGTCTCAGAATACAGGGTCACACTTTTGACCATACAATGGTCTCGAGTTCAATACTGTGCAAGTGGAGAGATGCACGCTACCTAAACAGTCAAATAATAGTGTACAGGGTGTAAACACACAATTCATAACATCAAACACAATCTCACATAGAATCACACAATCCAGAGCATCAAACATAATCTCACATAGAATACAACAAACCATTCAAACAATAAACACACAACCCAGAGTATCAAACACAATCTCACATATAATACAGTACATCATTCAAGCAACACGAAGTGGTACACTGGAAACAAATGTGTGGGATTAACTAAGTGTTCATGGTGAAAGTATCAGATGTGCCATTAACTGCAAGTGTAATGACCATACCAGGTCTTACATCCATATCTCAACATCTCATCCTCCCGTGATAACGGGTCCATGAAGAAGCACACATACAATGGCAGCATCTGAACTCATGTGGTGTCATACTTGAAAGAATTGGGAGAATTCTAAGTTACGTGCCAAGTGCATTGTGATTTCTACGGGATATATTCCACATGTTCCATATTATCATAATATCTCCCTAACTCAGGTTATAATGTGCAAGTTCCCAAAAAAATATTACTACGGTTCGGTGAAGTCTTCGGCACGTAATCCAATCTATCAGGTTCGGTGAAGTCTTCGGCGCACCGAAGCCTGCCTCGGCAACCAACTCGGCGGACCGTCTATGTCTCAGCGACAAAACCAGGGAACTAAGTCTCAGTGAACATTTCGGCGTACCCTTCGGCGCACAGAAACCTATTCGGCGGGGTATTCATACTCGGCGGCCATCTCGGCGGGGTGTTCATGCTAGGTGACTTGTTCGGCGAGGTATTCATACTCGACGAGCATTTAGGCTAGCCTAAGGGTCCGCCTACAGCCTAGAATGTGTTCGGCGAATATTTAGGCTCGCCTAAGGGTCCGCCTAAGGTCCAGAACATCCCAAAATCTAGGAGGTTTTCTTCGAAACTAAGTTTTCTCAATTCCTAAGCACTTAGAGGTTAACATAAGTCATTTTCAAGTCAAAAAACACAACAACAATTCATAAATTAGCATTTAAATCATCAAATCAACACATCTCTAAAACCTAAGCATGGAATATATAAAAAATATAAAGAACAACTAAAATTTAACCTAATTAAACTCAAGAATACATTATCAAATAAAATTCTAGCATTAGTCCTATCATTAATCATCAACATTATTGAAAGAACTTGAGAAATATAGAAAAGTATAGAAATTAAGATTTAACCTAACTAAATTCATGAATTTAGTACTTAACTTAATCTAAGCAAGCAAAATCCACCATTTCCATCCCAATTAAGCCTTCTCTTCTTCCTCCAAAGCTCCAAATCTCAAGCCCAAACAAAACAAAATCTAAAAACGTTTTTCTCTCATCCTTTCCCCAAATCTCAAACCAAAGAATCAAATCCAAATGAAATGAGCTCAAATGAAGGCTAAAACCAAATGAAACCCAAACTCAAATGAAAACCAAATGAGATTTTTTCTCATTCTACCCACTACATGCCAAGTGTCCACATCTAAGCCATTCCATACAACCACTCAAATCTTAACCTTTGAAATTTAACTACTTAATCTAGACCATAGAAACATAACTACTAAAATCTGAACCCTACACCTCATTGAAATAATGATAATTACAAGTTTGCCATTAGCTCAAATACTTAAAGGACAAACTACTATATCAGGCACTAGGACCAAACAATCATCATGAACACGATCTCATGGTCGGCTCTAATCCGATCAGTGATTAAAGCAAAGAAATGAAACATCACAAGTTTTTAAAACATAAACATGCTTAAATAAAAGATTATGAAATATTGCAGAGAATTCGATCAGACAATACTTTATTCGCCTAATTAAATCTGTAAAAATTAATGTTACTACGCTCGATCGCAGTGCATTATATTTCTTATTTAATTATTAAATTGGGTTATCTTACCTATTTTGTTTCTTAATTTAATTTTTGCTGACCTAATTAGTTTTAATGATTTAATGAAATCTACAGTGTCTTATGAAATTGATAATTTTAGGTGTTCCTAATCGTAATTAATTAATGGAATTAAGTTACAATTTCTCAAAATACTATTTTACCCTTAAGTTTTCAAATTGATATTTTATGTTTTAGTCATGTTGTTACACTAACTAGTTGGGGTCACAACATGAATCATGATCCTCCATCTTAATCTTCAGTAGGATTATGTATCTAAATCCTTTCTAACTAACTCCATCCGAGTTTTTTTGGTCTTTCTTTCACCCTATGAGATCCTTCAATAAGTAAACCCTCACACCTTCTCACAACTGCCTCCCTAGGTCCTCACTTTACATGCACAAACCATCTTAACCTAAATCCTTTATCTTTTCTCCTATTTGGGCAACACTTAAACACTCCCAAATATGTTTAATCCTTACCTTATCTTTCTTAATCTTCCCACACATCCATCTCAACAATCTCGTCTCAGCAACACTCATACTATGCATATGTTGCTTCTGTCACGTAGCATTATGATTCATGCATCATAGTAGGCCTAATGAAGAACCTGTCAAATTTTTCTTTTAGTTTAGTGGAACTCGTCTATCACATAACACTAGAAGTACCTCACAACTCAAGTCATCCAACTCCAATTCTATCTACAACATCCTCATCAATATTCCCCTCTTTATGGATAATTGATCCAAGGCAACGAACTTGAGTGCTTTTAGGAATCTCTTACTTCTCAATTCTTTCTGTTGCTTCACCTTCACCATTATTCTTGCTAAAATTACATTCCATATACTTGTTCTTAATTCAAATTATTTTAAAACCCTTTGATTCCAAAATATACCTCCATTAGGCCATTTGCATTCACACTCTTTTAAGTTTGGTCTACCAAAACCACATTATCTGCAAATAGCATACACCAATGCACCTCCTCTAGAATACGAGTACTCAATTCATTCATAATTAAAGCAAAAAGATAAGGATTCATTCATAATTACAGGGATTTGTCTCGCTAGCCACCGCTCTCAGCAAGTTAGCGCTCAATCATACATATCTTTTGTAGATATGAAAAATGGTAAGGGCAGATAGCCCAATAATAGACCGCCACATGTCAGGACTATGACTGACACGTAGCAAGATCCCCACTGATACCTATGGGTATAACCCTCGGGAACTTCCTAAGGAAGAACCCCGGTCGATTCAAGGAACTGGTTCAAGGAATATACGACCAAGACATAGATGTAGGGAGAAGGTAGTGTGCTACCGTGATGACCCTTTTTATTACATAAATCACAGGATGATCAACACTACAATGAATATGCATTGAAGATAATATCAACATGTACCCCATAGCGGGATGCCAAACCTCTTTATAGCAGGATGCAGATGTAGAAATACCTCCCAAGTCATACTCGAGGGCGCTCACCTGCAATGGGACAACCCCTTAGTTCTTGAGAGCCCCACTTGTGCTGGGACATCCTCTCAAGTCATACTTGAGGGTGCCAACCTGCGATAGGACAACCCTTCCGGTTCTTGAGAACCTCACTTGTACTGGGACATCCTCTCAAGTCATACTCGAGGGCGCCCACCTGCGATGGGACAACCCCTCCGGTTCTTGCGAGCCCCACTTATGATGGACATCCTCTCAAGTCATACTCGAGGGCGCCCACCTGCAATAGGACAACCCCTTGGGTTCTTTAGAGTCTTAGAGGTGTGCTCACATTTATCAAAGAGATGCATCTCGGTGAACGCGTCGATATGAATTTACACCCGAAGGGGAATAACAGCCCTAGATGATGTAAGATGTCGACACATCGATATGAATTTACACCCGAAGGGGAATGACAGCCCTGGATGATGTAGGATGTTGATGATACCTTCGTCTAGATCGATGCTCGACGACGTTGAAGGCGATACTACATCCGTCTAGAGAGATGCTCGACGACGTTGAAGGCGATACTATCTCCGTTTAGAGCGATGCTCGACGATGTTGAAGGCGATACTACATCTGTCTAGAGCGATGCTCAACGTCGTTGAAGGCAATGCTACCTCCGTCTAGAGCAATGCTCGACGACGTTGAAAGCAATACTACCTCCGTCTAGAGCGATGCTGAACGACGTTGAAAGCAATACTACCTCCGTCTAGAGCGATGCTCAACGATGTTGAAGGCGATGCTCGACGACGTTGAAGGCAAGACTGCCTCCGTCTAGAGCGATGCTCGATGACATCGTAGGCGATATCCTCCGTCTAGAGCGTTGCTCTATGATGTCATAGGCCATACTATCCTCCGTCTAAAGCGATGCTCGATGACGTAGAAGGTGATACTACCTCCGTCTAGAGCGAAGCTCTAAGACGTAGAAGGTGATATTACCTCTGTCTAGAGAGAAGCTCTAAGACATAGAAGGTAATACTACTTCTATCTATACTTCCGTCTAGAGCGATGCTCTAAGACATAGAAGGTGATATTACATCCGTCTAGAGGGAACCTCGACGGCGTAGAATGTCACACAGTCTCGAAAGTACTAAGGTTCGAGGACCTCGAAAGTACTAAGACTAGTAGCCTCGATGGCATCCAGACTAGACAGTCTCAACGACGTTAAGGCTAAACAGTTTTCATTACCACGAATATCTACTGATCGCCAATACCCATATCAATGTGTCATAAGACTCGCCAACACTTGACAGTATTTGAGGGTTATATATATATATATATATATATACATACATATATCTTAAAGGAGTTCGTCGAATGGTTTAACTAAGCGGTGCCGAGGATGCCATTGGGCCTGTTAATCTTGTTGATAGTTTTACTCCTCGAGGCAACTAGATTATCTATGGATCCGGATCCTCTCAAGTTATAGTCACCTATGAGCTGATTTGTAAATAATTAGAATATGCCATGTCGAATTAAAATTTAATTAAAATATATTTAAACTTTTTACAAAATTATTTTATCATAATGATGTGACATATCATATTCTGATTGGTTTCAAATCCAATTGTAACTTGAGAAGATTCTGTTCCTATCTATGGGTATATGGAGTAGGCGTAGGTGGTTACATTGTAAATGATCAGTAAACAATAAAAAGAACAAAAAAAACAAAAAAGAAAATAACTTTTGAGGATACCTTTATAAAAGTGGCAGTGAGAGAGACATTATTGGCCCATAAATATTATCCTACTGTAAGGAGTAATGAAGAGGCCAAAAGAGAAAAGGTCATCTAATAAGCAAGTGGTCTCGAGTTCGAGGGCTTGTGGATGCAGCAAACTTTCTTGGGAGAGGTCCCCGCTTTGGCGCTCGACCGTACCTCGGAGGATTAGTCCTGGGCAAATGCTTGGAGATACCTTGGGAAATCAAAAAAGAAAAAAAAGGATATTCGGATCACAAAAATATTCGAAATCAGGAGAAAAGACTCCTTGAGCGACGGCTTAAGGCAGAGCGAGAGATACTTGAAGTCCTAATTGAAGTAGAAAATATTTTATTCGTTCGTCGAAATGCCCTAACATCAGCCGGATAATTACGATTGTACTCACTGATACAGCTCTGCATGACTTATCAGACTACCATTGGTGATGCGGATTTTGTAAAAGACAAATATATTACAATGAACTGACAGTTAATACATATGAACCAATACAACCACTCTTTCAGAGAAATAAGTAGAGAGAGTCTGTCTTAAGGCAGCTTAAACCGTCGCGTAGCCGTTTTTTCAAAAGTGTTCATTCTCAAACGACACCTGTGACCAAGACAAAGAGAAGAGACAAGGGGAAAACAGGGATATTGCAATAACTGAAAAGTCAGTTTGAATGCATATCTTATAGCAAGAAAACCTCAAGAATTTGAATGACTCGAAGTCTATAACATGTAGAGAATATACGTTTTTGACTGATTATCTCATTTCTCTTTCAGTGCCTTTACTCATTGTTGTCTTCTACCTCTTAAATTTCAGAGATTCTCCAAAGATGCTTTAATGGAGGATACGTTTTACTATTTATAAGGAATTTAGCCTCTCAAAATATGAGAAATGTCAATCAGTCAAATGTCCATAGATGAGCTTATAAAATATCCCCATGCATTAAACATATCCCAAACAAGCCTAAGTTATTTCCAGAAAGAGGGATGTGTCATTCAGATCTTCAAAACTAAATCTGTGATAGGTTATTTTAAATCTAGAAGAACATGGATTGGATGACACGTGTTGCATGCAATACAAATCTTAGAGCTACGTTTCCATTCTTGCTGTCATTCCAAATAAGACAAAACCCCCTTTAGATAAGTCATACAACAGATATTATAAGTAACCAAGGTTTTATCACGTTCTGTCAATTCTGAGAAATCCGTCGTAATCAAACTTTAAGGAGTCATTTCAATGTCATAAATACTTTTTGAATTCGTATATCCTCAGGGAACTCCCTTTGGCGGCTATTTTCCTTCAAAGGAAGCCAAAATAACCCTATATTTACAAGGTGCCCAATATATTCTCGAATTACCTATATATAGAACTCGAAGTTGAGTGTCTAAGCAAGGAACTCGTTTTTATGACCAATAGTCCCTGTAAAGAAGGGTTTACTTTATAATTCTTTAAGGTTTATAGCTACAATAACCAATCCAAGTGCCTTCAATTTTAATGAAACCAGAAGTAAGTATGTTCCCTTGTGAGTTTCTTTTGAAGTAAAGTGAGATGAAGTTTCTCAAAGTACGTAGGAAACCTATTAACTGAAAATACTTCTGGAGATGGCATGAATTCGACTTCAGAAGCTCTTTCCACTGGGTATTTGCTTTTAGAAGTCAAAATCTTTCCAAAATATAACTCGAAGTCAATTCCTAAGAATAAGAGTGACCTCGAGTCTTACTTTGTAATTCGGATGCATATAAGAGTGCATTCGAGGAGGTAAATCCAATCTTTGTCCTTCGAAGGGAACAAAATCCTTGGTCTTTTTGAGGGTGACATACCCTTAGTCTTTTGAGGATGACTATCCCTTGACGAATTGACCATCGCAAGATGGTTAGCCTTGAATTCACTTTAATAGGAGGGAATGTACCTCTTTCGAATTCACCATCTGGAGGTGGTTGGCCTTCAAATTTGCTTTAGTAGGAGGAAATACACTTACTTCGTGATCCTTTAAAGACAAAATATGATAAATGGTATTTCGAATTCTATGAATATGATCCAAGAGTGACTTTTGAGTTAGAAGGTATATAAAGTGCCCTCGAATACATATTGTCAAGGGAATTACCTTTGAAATGTAAAAGTATTCCAATAAAATCACTCAAAGTCTTTTCTAAAGAATGAGTAGATGTGACTAGAAAATTTTATTTGAAGTTTCATATGTTTAAGGAGTCTATTAGGGGTAGAGGAATAAGGTTTTTTAGAAGGAATGTAAAAATCCATATTTTTTCAGTCATTCCGAGGGTAGTATCCTGTGTCATAAGGAATTTGAATCCTTATCTTTTTGGCTATTCAAAAGACAGTTAACCCGTGTTTGTTAGGTTTGTGGCACGTGGTGTTTTTCCATAAGTTGGATTTCTAAAAGGTTGCTTCTCCAAAAAGCTTTCATTTTTGGTGAGAAGGATAGTCAGATATCTCTAAACCGTTTCAAATATCACCTTTTTATCAAACGGTATATTCAACATGCAGCTGCTGTTGACAGCTGCCACATGAGAGACGACTGTGCAATAGTTCCAACTTTATTGAATGATTCAGTATATGCGACTATACCGACTAAACGTACACACATGCTTTTAAAATAGTGCCACGCATTTAGTGGGATACCCCTGATCACCATCATTCCCAAAGTAGGATGTCAACACCCCGAAGGGCAGTGTAGTAATTGTGTGAAAGAGGCCGAGAAAGGGAAATTACCATAAAGGAGCTCAGCCTTTCGCTGCTGATCAGTTTGGAAATGAGACCACGGGGCAATCGATAACTGCCAATCGGTGGTTACGGGTGGAAAGGCAATGGAGAAGGGTTGTGGGTCCCACTCACTTGGCGAGAAGCTTATCTCCATGCAATTCAGCGGCGCACGCGTAGTACTGTTGCTTGGCAGCAATCACCTACACGCAGATCGATTTCATTTGTCAGGGTCCTCATTGTTGCCTAAAAGACTATTAGAGCCGTCTCTCAGTTCAACACTCTCTCTCTCTCTCTCTCTCTCTCTCTCTATTTATATATATCTGAAAACCCTAGAAATGGCTTATTCTTTTTCAGGGATTCATCTCCCTTGTGTTCCATCTGTCTATAATTCTTCTAGATCGAGCTTCCATGGAGATCGAAGGAATGCAAATCTCTCTCTTCTCTCGAGGAAGGACTCGTTTCCTTGTAAGCTCTCTCTCTCTCTCTCTAGTTCTGATCCTGTTAGTGTTGCTGTTTGAGATGCTTAAAATCTTTTGCGTTGTTCGTTTGTCTTTTTTTTTCTTCTTCTTTATTTAGTTTACTGTAGTATTATGTTGTTTATTATTATTGTTGCTGCTGCGACTGTTCTTATTTATTTTTTTGATTACTCTGGTAGTTTGTATTTGAATTCTGGCTTTTTGTTTGGTAATTTGCGGATTGAACTCGTGGAAGCGTAGTTGAAATGTTGATCTGTTAATGGTCTTAGCACTGATAATGTGGCAATATGTGTTATCTGGGGAAGAGTCATAGTCATTGGTAAGTCGTGATTGGAGATGGGAAACGGCCCCAATTTGCATCAAACATGATGAGATTGTTAGCTTTGGAGTTAGTTGGTTATGTTGGATGCGTCCATTCGAGGCTGAAGACCCTCTTTTGCGCTAATTAGTGTTCATTTTCTGATAAGTAAGAAAATACTGGGATTCATAATCCAATTGTGTAATGTGTATGTAATTGGGACTTGGGGAAGCATTTTAAATATCCATTCTTGGTTATTTGTGCTGCGGGTGTTCTGTTGTGCTTCTATATAAGAATCAGGAAATGGAGTAAAGGGACTGTGCTATTCATGGAGAGTGTGATGCGGGAAGTTCTGCTAGTGGACGACTAGATCAAAGTATTCAGTGAACGGACTGAAGGTGTGGATAGTTGTTCGGGTACATAAATGATTTAGATAGATGATGCTTATCTGAATTCTGATGCACAACAGAGAGCTGCGCCAACTTGAATTGTTGCTAGGAGGAATATGGGAATAGTGCTGGCATCATCAATGGGGCTGTGAGGGAGCATCTCGTTCATAGGAAAATTCAAGTGCACATGGTGGTAGTAGCTGGTACTAGCAGGTTCAAGAATGTGGGAGCTCCGTACATGAGCCATTGTTCTGAAGA
>JAUPMG010272457.1:0-19190 GCA_031762675.1 Pachysandra terminalis
CATCTAATCTCCTGAAAACTCCTCGAATGCTGAAGGACCTGGATTACCCATAGAAGACCCATCGAAATTGCGTTTGACAAGCCCATTATCTGGAGCTTGCCAAACCATATTATGATGCAATCTGCTCTTCGAAGTAAATAAGATAGTGTTCCAATCCCTAATAATCGAATCCAACCGAAAATCCCTAGACTCCAAACGCACCTCCACCCATGAACCATTTTCCATATTGCTGCTCAATCAAGTCCATGAATTGTTAGTTAATCTTGACAAAAGCAATTGCACATTTCAAACTTGCAAAATCTTCCTGGTATTCTTAACATTACAGTGACTTTAAAACTACTTGAATCAAAAGATTGGCACATGCTCAACATCAGTAAGAATAGAGAATGGAAAGAAACCTAATCAAGTACAAGTTATGCCTTCTTCTGTATTATGAGATGAAAAATTTTGACTACTGATCATCATCACCATCATTGCATTATCCCAACTAGTTGGGGTCGGAAACAAGAATCTTGTTCCTCCATCCCAATCTATCAAAAACCACATCTTCAGTCAAATTACGAGTATGCAAATCCTTTTTGATTGACTCCATCCAGGTTATTTTGTGTCTTCTTCTCCCCCTCTTAGAACCTTCAAAGATTTCTCTCACAGCTACTTATGTAGGTCTTTGCTTTACATGCCCAAATAATCTTAACCTACTTTCCTTTATTTTATCTTCTAATTGAGTCACACCCAAACAAACTCGAATATGTTCATTCCTCACCTTATCTTTCCTAGTCTTCCCACACATCCATCTCAGTAACATTCATTCTATGCATATTTTTTTTATCAGTAATTCTATGCATATGTTGCTTCATTGTTGCCCAACATTCTGATTCATACATCATAGCAGGCCTAATGGCTGTCCTAGAAAATTTTTCTTTTACTTTGAGAGGAACACGTCGATCACATAGCACTCTTGAAGCACTTCTCCACCGAAGCCATCCAGCTCTAATTCTATAAGCAACATCCCCATCAATATTTCCCTCTTTATGTATAATTGATCTTAGATACCGAAATTGATTGCTTTTGGGAATCGTTTGATTTTTTTTTATCAATAACTAAGATGATACATATTAAAAAGGAAGAAGAAATACAGGAAAAGGGGAAGAAAGGATAGGAGAGTGAATCAGATACTCACTCACACCTATCCAGCATAGCAAAGAAAACAATCACAACTCCCGCCCAAATAGAAGACACAGCATTCAGCCAAGGCACCAAACCTCATCCCTCATCGTCACACAACATTCCCAAGCTCGGAACATCCGAGAAGAAAGAATCTCTGTATACTCCTTTTTTGGCCAATCTAATAGCAACCATATTAGCACCCCTAAGCACATGATTCAAAGAGGCATTCAATTCACAAACAAGCTGCCGCACAAGCCTCACTTCTACTATTGTTTTTGCTAAAGTTACATTCCATGTATTCAGGGGTGGAGTCAGAAACTTTTTCTTGGGGGTCAAATTAAATTACAAATGACAAAAAAAAAACCTCTAATGTGCTTCACTAATTATTGCTCGATGATTTTGTTCTAGAAGACCGAAATCAAATTTTGATAGGAATTTTTTATAGATATTTTTTATTTATATGAAAGAAATAGAAAAATTTCATTGAAAATAACAAAATTTCACAATGAAATTTTGATGATGTAAACAAAATAATTTATTATTTTTTAAAATATTATTTTAACCAAAAGCAATTATTTCAATAATTTTTAAACTTTTTTTGTCAACATTGTCCAAAATACTTCAGAGCAAAATTTTATGCTTTTGATTTGCTTACCTAAACGAAATCGAAAAATTTCAACGATGAAATTTAAAAATTAAATTTTAAATTTTATGATTTTGGTTTGGCATCGAAAAATTTCAATTCAATACTAAGAGAATAAAAATATAAGGTTATAAGGTTTCATATAAAAGGATTAAGAGAGAGATTATATGCACAATATATAAATTTAGGATATAAATAGATATATATAGAAAAATAAATAAGTATAGGACTTTAATTCTATTAAATTATATGTATAGAATATAATTTTATAAAACTATAAACGTCTATTTATAAAAGAAATAAGTATAATCTTATAATTTTAGAAACTATATAACCTAAATTATAATTTTTAAAACATAATATGGTAAGAAAAAAATTAGGGGGCTGTTTAGAAAAAAAAAATATAATCTTGTAATTTTAAAAACTATATAACTTAAATTACAATTTTTAAAATATAATACGGTAAGAAAAGAAAAAATTAGGGGGCCACTATGTAGCGCCACTCCATTCACCACACACTCAAGGTGAGTGGACTAGCACTACTCCAATAGATTGTCAAGACTTTGGGGGCCATGGCCCCCTCCGCCTCTGTTGGAAGTGATTCTCGATCCTTGAAGTACTTCAACTATACACATTAAGTGTTTGGTAAACATGTATGAGACACAATTCTAAATAAAGCGCTTTACTAAAATTCTGATTCTATTAAAGCAGTCAACTCCTGTTTTTCCAAATTGCTTTTGCAAGAATCAGTTTAGTCATTTAATTTATACTTTTATTGACTTTTTGATCCTCATATTATTTTATAATATTTATTTTATCCCTTAACTTTTAGACCTGAGAGCACTTCTTAAATAGACATTTACCTAACGCTATTCTTTCATAGAAAACAATTTTTACCTCGATTTTAAAGGTTTATTAAAATAATTTTTTTAAAATTAAATCTTTATTTTTTTAAACATATTTACTTATAAAATATATATTTATATATTTAAAATATAGGTAAATAATAGCAATAAGACGAGTTAAGAACAAATTGAACTAAACCCAAACCTGACTCTAAGATTACCAAACCCTAATTATTAGGGGAGGGGCAAAACGGGTTATTCATTTAACTCTGTTCCATTGCAATCCCTATTCCAGTAGACCTGAAGTCTTGAATTACAGATTTCACAGGAGGGACAATAGTGAACATCAACTGGACCGTGTGTATATGCATACCACACGTCTAAATGTTTATCGCATCGTTACCAAAAGACAAAACATTTAATCATAATATCACATCACGCATGCGTGATATACATACGGCACACTAAGCCGATTTTCCTTTTTAACCATAATTTTAGCCCTTTGCTTATTACCAAAGAAATAATAAAATGCGGGGGAGTTCAACAAAGATTGTCAAACTTCTTGTCTGATTGGCCCGAAAAAATAGGTCCCACCACGTGTTCTGTTTGTAGTTGTGATTTCAAAGATACGAGCACCAATCAGATAACGAGTTCGGTCATGTGCATGAACTCGCGGTGTTTCGCTAGTATTCTATTCCTTCGAAAAAAAAACAAAAAATATTATTCTCCGGATAGGATTCTATAAATTCGAGGAATCTGTTTTTCTCCACCGTTCGTGGCCGAAATATCGCATTTATTATTATTATTCGTTCTTTATAGCTCATCAGAGAAATTCAGACCAAAAGGTTCTCTGGTTTCGGAAAGCTAAAATCCTAAACCCCTCCTTATCTTGATGAACCATCCAAAAGGAAAACCCAAACCCTAATCTTTTTTCTTTTTCTTTTTCTTTTTTATTCTGCACCGCAGAAAGTGCAGATAACGATTGATTGGTATTTGGCCTCTTCAGTCTCTCATTCTTCTTTACTCCAATCCCCTTTTCGTTGAAATGTTTTAGAGAGAGAGAGAGTAAAGGGGTGGCTCTGCGTTTTCTTTGTTCTCCATTGAGTTTTTAAATTTTCTGCAAATTTGCGTCTTCTCTGTGTTTTCTTCTCATTCTGGACAACCTCAATTTGTTTTTTTTTTTTTTTTTTAAGGGGTGGCTCTGCTTTTTCTTTGATCTCTATTGGGTTTTTAAATTTCCTGCAAATTTACGTCTTTTCTGAGTTTTCTTCTCATTCTGGAAAACCCCAATTTGTTTTTTTTTTTTGAAAGGGGTGGCTCTGCTTTTTCTTTGCTCTCTATTGGGTTTTTAAATTTTCTGCAAATTTTCGTATTTTCTGTGTTTTCTTCTCATTTGGGAAAACCCCAATTTTTTTTTTTCTTTTTTTCTTTTTCTTAATCCGAGAAACAATGGAAGTTTTTTGTTCTTGTTCGATCCATAGGAAGTAGTCTTTTTATTTCCTTAGGTAGTATTATAGTTTCGTCATCTTTTCTTTTAATTACAGAGATGGCGATTCCTTTCCCGCATTTCATCTGCTCGGAGAATCCAGCAATGGAGAAAGCAATTTTAATGTCTTCTTCTTCGTCAGCTACCTCTTCAATTTCCCCTCCTCCTCTGCCTCCAGTGATTCTAACCCAGGATGAACTAAAGAAGATTGCTGCTTATAAAGCTGTTGAGTTCGTCGAATCTGGGATGATTATAGGTTTAGGAACCGGTTCAACAGCCAAACACGCCGTTGATCGGATTGGCGAGCTTTTACGTCAAGGGAAGCTCAAGAACATTATAGGAATACCCACTTCGAAAATGACTCAAGAACAGGCGATTTCGTTGGGAATTCCTTTGTCAGATCTTGATACCCATCCTGTTCTTGATCTTGCGATTGATGGGGCTGACGAGGTCGATCCTTATCTCAATCTGGTTAAGGGTCGAGGTGGGTCTTTACTCAGGGAGAAGATGATCGAAGGGGCTTGCCGGAAATTTATAGTTATTGTTGATGAATCCAAGCTAGTTAAGCATTTAGGTGGTAGTGGTTTAGCTATGCCGGTTGAGATTGTACCCTTCTGTTGGAAATTTACGGCGGAGAAGTTGCAGGGGTTGTTTGGGGATGCTGGTTGTATTGCCAAACTTAGAACTTGTGGGGAAGAAGGGAAGCCATTTATGACGGATAACTCGAATTATATTGTGGAATTGTTCTTTAAGAAGGATATTGGTGATTTAGAGGTAGCCAGCGATTCGATTCTGCGACTTCCCGGTGTTGTTGAACACGGAATGTTTCTCAACATGGCGACGACGATTATTATTGCAGGAGAGCTTGGAGTCACCTTGAAGAACAAGGAGGATTAAGGAGACTAATTAGAAGGTAGTTTAATGCTTTCTTGGAAAAATTTTGTACTAGTCTTTACTGTTATAGGGAAAGGTTTTTCTTGTATGAGTTTCAATTGAAATGATTATTGGAGAGGGTAATTGTCTTTTGATTTTTGTTCAGGTCTTGAGACCAAAGTAAGTGAATGGATATATGGAGGAATACAAGGTTCTTGTTATCAGCATAAATTTTGCTTAATAACCCTTTTCATTTTTTTCTTATGGTTTGATGCTTTATGATGGGATGGCTTGAGATTCTGCTTAGTTTATCAAAAACCTTCAAAACTTGTTTGTTTGCTTCACCAACATCATCATATGGATTAATTTGTTTCATTGATCAAAATTGTCGCATTTTTCCCCCTATTGTAAACTCTTCTAGGAATTGGTAGAGAATGATCCTTCATTGTAAATTCTTGAACACTTTACCAAAACAAAAAAAAAAAAAAAAATTTCTTGAACACCAATGAAGGGATATGGTTAAGATATATGGTTGAATTGAACTGTGTTAGTTGAATAAAAAGAACAAAAAGTATATGGTTAAATTGTTGAATTCTGACTCCTCATTGCAAGTTTTCTCATGCTATGGAGCTCTTATCCTTCCTATTTGGGACAGGATTGAACCATTGAATGGTGCTTGTCAATTATATGTTTATTAGTGTGTAATATGATATCAAATTTTCAGTCCAATGGCACTGATAATTTGTTTACACTTAAGAGCCGTATTGTTTTGGACTCTGCCGTGATAAGCTTTGGACTACTTACCGGAAATTAACTTGAGATTATTTAAATGGCTCCGTTTTGATTATCGTTAGTATCTAATTCTTGTCTTGTTGTGGTTTGTGGGTTTGTTTATATGTGCAAGCAATACAAGACAAGATAGTTGAGCTGAGTTTTGTCAATGTTACCATCTAACTCCTCCCGAACTGTTATGGATCATTTGTATTTAAAGAAAAGCTGTTTTTGTGTTGTGTTATCTTGGCCCTTCAAGTCAGGAGTTACACAGTCTCAAATGTTTTATCCTGTGATATCTTACCACATGTTTGGAGTATTTTTGCTTCAAAATGCCTTTCTCAATCTCTATATGATAGTCGGACCAGCTTCCTATTTTGCTTCACCAGCTAAACTAAATCTGTGGACTTGAAGGTCTCTCTGCTAGCCTTCAAATTCCCCTTCATGAAAACTCTTCCACCCTTCCTTAGGGGTGGCAATGGAGCGGGTTAAATGGGTAATCTGTCCCGCCCAGCCCCTAATTTATTTTAAAAAACCCTTGTAATTGGGTCAAACCCGCCCCGCTACCACCCCAGTAGGGTTAGGCGTGGGTTTGGTCTTAGGGAGACTCCTTTAGGGGTGGGTTGGGATTTGTCACCACCCCGTACCGAACCCGCCCCGTTACCGTCCCTCCTGCAAGGATCACATGCTTTAAGATTTTGATTGAAAAAGCCTTCTATGTCATGGTGAATGTGAAATTTGAAAATATCATAAAGGTATTCTGCTTCTAACCTCAGATTAATTTTCGGGGTGAGAAAAATTCTTAGAGACAAACAGAAACGAAAACTAATAATATGTAGGCATTAGATTCACTTTAAAAATGTTAATGCAGAACAGAGTTGCAGATCATGTTGAGGCGAAAGGGAAGAGTCAGCTTCTCTAGCCCTTATTCTTCAATATGACTGATCTTTTATTATGGCAAATGCACTCTGCAACAATTTCAGAGGCAACTGCAGGTTGGGTTCCCACATTTTACAACCACCTTCACATTCATTCAACTGCAGGATCTCTCCGTCGAAACATAGTTCCATCCTCTGTAAGCACCACCACCTACTTAGCAACTCCAGATGGGGGAGACTCAATGAGATGATAGGAGAACCTGATATATGTCCATTCCATGACAATCCCTTAAGCATAAACCTAATGTGATTTCCAATATCAGTAATTGGGGGTTACATGGTTTCCATGGTAGTACTACTAATAGCAGTAACCAAACCTACATATATAACAACATTGTTTGAGAAAAAAGCCTATAACCATAGAAAAATGCAGTATGGAGTTACAGCAGAAACAAAAGAAAAGGAAATCCTCCAAGTGGTAGAAGAGATACTATGCATTTCCTATATGTGGTGCATTCCTTGCTTTGCTTCTTGTTGCAGACAATTCACTTTCAACGATATATATATATATATCTGTGTTATCTTGGGTCAATCTTCGCCTCCTTCCCTGCATCTACTCTTTAGTAGAATGCAATTTATTATAGCTAATGCACGAAGTGTTGTCGGCAACCCATCATCTGGTATGAGCAGATTTTCTAGTGAGCTTAAGTTCCGCTGTTCCTGTGGGCAGGTGCTTGATATCACAAGTAGAATAAAATTATATCTAATTACAGTCTGCTTCTCATCCTCTAGAAAGTGTTCAAAGGACATTAATTCGTTGCATTTCTCAATATCCAGCCTTTCAGGAGATTTGGCAATTTCCTTAGTTTGGGGCAACCAGATAGATATTTTTGAGTTTCGTCATGAAAATTAAGTCATTGTTGTCTGCTCAAGACCATTCCTCCAAATTCGTAAGGTTCATTAAACTTAGCGTTTCCAACAATGGAAACTCCCAATTAACTGAGTTGCCATTGCACCTACAGAACTCAGGATCTATATGTTTCAGTTCATGGATTTCAGCCATTTCTAGAAACTTGAGGAGTGGGAATTGACCCAGAGGAGGCAAGACTTGGCATTTTTTGACGTCTAAACTTCGAATTTTACTAGTCGTGAGAAGGACGGATGTCCCTTCCAACTTCAAAATCATGCACCACCATTGCCTCTTTATCTTTAGCTGTTTGTGATTCATGTGGGGTCGTTGTTGATTGAGGTCACCATTGTTCATTCCAAACACAACTACTGCAAGTATTTCTTGCTCTTCAAGCCTCCTTTACATTGATGACATTATGAAGCCCCCGAATTCGAAGTGATTCTCAAAGTTCATTCATGTTCTTCACTCAATAATACAAGTGTTCGCAAACTTTTAGCTTTGTAGAAGCCCTCCAAGTTTAACCATGGCGAACAACCCGGAATGTACAACAATGAATGACGAGTTCTTTCAAAGATGTCGGATGACTGGTTTTACCCCTTAGACACAGATTTTGCTAAATCATGAATGAGATCATGCATTACAAATGATAAATCTCAAAGAGTGCACTGAACAAAAGATCTTGAAAACAGTTCATCAAAATATTCACTGTATGCAGTTTCTTTCTACCTTTGGGAATGCACAAATCCTTCAGCCATCCACAATAGTACTAATTTCTATTTCTCAATCTTATAACCTTTAGGAAAGATTGAACAATATGCAAAACATTGCTTCAAATGAACAGGGAGATGATGATAACTCAATATGAGAGCAGGAAATATGTCACTCTTTTATTGGTAAATTTCACAATTCACTTTTCAGGAGATCATTCCACTCATCTTCATCAACTTTGCAGTGTAAGAGGCTTCCAAGCATCTTTGTAGCCAAAGGTGATCCTTTGCACTTCTTTACAATTTCCCTACCGATAAATTCCAGACATGGATATGCAGTAGGATCCCCACCTGCAAATGTGTGTTGCTTGAATATTAACAAACAATGTGGGAATGATAAACCCCCTAGATGGTAAGTAGGAAAGGTATCCATGATTGACGAAACCTGTAAACTCCTTGTAGTTGTTAGAAACTTATTCCCTTATGTACATGTAAGCGTTATTTAAATAATAACATAAATCTGAAGTGGAAGTTTAGAATTATCTCCATCCATTATTGTTCAAGAATTGTTGTTGTTGACTGCAATCTGATGAAGAAGATAACCCGTGCAATAAATTCCACATCACACTATAATCAACTCATCTTCTAAACGGAACTGGGCTCAGTCTAATTGAAGTCCATGTAAGCTGGTTTCCAGAATTTATCTGGTAAAAGGCACTAGATAAAGCAGCTAAGTTGAGGCACTTACCTAAGCTTATTTGGAGAATCCCACTTCATGTGTGTACATCCTATCCCAAGTCACCAACTAAGTTTCAAACACAAAGACTAACAGTTTGTGAATTGTTCTGAAATTAGAAGTCCAGGTTATCTGGCAAAACACACTAGATAAAGCAACGTAGTTGAGGCACTTACCTAAGCTTATTTGGAGAACCCCTCTTCACGTGTAAAGCAACGTAGTTGAGGTACTTACCTAAGCTTATTTGGAAAACCCCTCTTCACGTGTACTTCCAATCCCAGTTACATGACCATTCATCAAAGGCCATTAGACATGGGAGTTGCTTAGAAGATTGGACCCCACTGATCGATCGTAGACTCTTACAGACTCCATGAAAGTGTACTTGATCTGTGAAGAAGCAGTGTTATTCTGAGAACAAAAAGTTCACTAGGAAGATCATACCAAGGTTGTTCTTCCCTTCTCTTCTGACCATGGCATCTCTATTTATAGTACTGTTTGTCATCTTATTTTTCTCTCTTACAAATGGTGGTTCTTTGAAGCTTTACTTTACATTGGATGCTAAGATATTCTACAAAAACTCTGAAAAAGAGGGTTTGTTTCTTCTTAAAGCAATTCTCATCACATAATCCTTCTACAAGTACTTGATTAAGAACGGCTCTAAAATTATAAGTCCGGGTTGTTTAGGAACAAAGGATAAGCGCTTTATTCTGAAATTAGTAGTCCAGGTTATCGGGTAAAACAAACTAGATAAAGCAACCTAGTTAAGGCACTAACCTAAGCTTATTTGGCGAACCCTACTTCGCGTGTACTTCCTATCCAACTAAGGTCGATGTCTTGTCTCTAGGACGGCATGTGTTGATGGCAGTGTTATAACTGTGAATCAAATTGAGAAAGACGACGAATACACAATCAGAGGAATTTGGGTTAAAGGAAAACGTGGCTGTATCGAAGCCAGTGCCGTTCAAGTCAGGTAGCTTAATTACCTTGTCCATGAAGGGATTGTACAGAAAGATGCAAGTACCTGGATAGTGGGGTTGAGACAATAGCAACCAGTCGGCCTTTGAAGCACGTACTTGCACTCTTTCAAGGTTTCTCTTCATCGTGATGAAGTGGGTCTTCTTAGAAGTCGGGTAAAAGAGCTTGCCTCAGTTACATGACCACTCATCGAAGGCCATTAGCCATAGGATTTGTTTGGTAGGTTGGACTTGGACCCCACTGATCGATCGCCAACTCTTACAGACTCCATGAAAACGTACTTGATCTGTGAAGAAGCAGTGTCTTGTTATGAGATCTAGAAAGACCAAGGATGTTCTGCACTTCTCTTCTTACCATGGCTTCTCTCTTTGGCAAACCATGGGCTTTTCCTTGTATTTACAGTGTTTGTCATCTTATTTTTCTCCCTTACAAATGGTGATTCTTTGAAGCTATGCTTCACATTGGATGCTATGATATTCTACAAAAACTCTGTTCAAGAAATTCTTCTCATAGAATCCTTCTATAAGTACTTGATTAGGAACGATTCTAAAATTAGAAGTCCAGGTTGATTAGGAACTAAAGATAAGCGCTTTAGAATCCGATTAAGTTTGGGAACTATTCAGAAATTAGAAGTCCAAGTTATCTAAGTAAAACACACTAAATAAAGAAACCTAGTTGAGGCACTTACCTAAGATTATTTGGAGACCCTACTTCACGTGTACTTCCTAGCCCAAGTCACCTACTAAGGTCCATGTCTTGTCTCAGGACGATATGTGTTGATGATAGTGTTGTAATCGTGAATCGAATTGAAAAAGACGAAGAATAAACAATCAGAGGAAGTTGAATTATAGCAAAACAAGGCCGTATCAAATCTAGTATCGTTCAAGTTGGGTAGCTCAATCACCTTATCGATGAAGGGATTGTATGGGGTTGAGACAATAACAACTAGCCGACCTTTGAAGCACATACTTGCACTCTTTCGAGGTTTCTCCTCATCATGATGAAGTGGGTTTTCTTGGAAGTCAGATCAAAGAGCTTGCACCAGTTACATGACCACTCATCGAAGGCCATTAACCATGGGTGTAGCTTAGCAGGTTTGACCCCACTGATCGATCGCCAATTCTTACAGGCTTCATAAAAGTATACTTGATCTGCGAAGAAGCAGTGTCTTATTATGAGATCCAGAAGTTCACTAGGAAGATCAGACCAGGGTCGTTCTTCCCTTCTCTTCTTACCCTGGCTTCTCTCTTTGGCACAATGTGGGCTCTTTCTTGTAGTGTTTGTCATCTTATTTTTCTCTGTTACAAAATGGTGATTCTTTGATTCTTACTTCATATTGGACGTAAAGATATTCCACAAAATCTCCGAGAGAGGGTTTCTTTCTTCTTCTTCTTCTTCAAGCAATTCTCATCATAGAATCCTTCTATAAGTACTTGCTTCAGAACGGTTCTAAAATTAGAAGTCCGGGTTATTTAGGAACTAAAGATAAGCGCTTTAGAATCCGATTAAGTTTGGGAACTATTCTGAAATTAGAAGTCCAGGTCATCTGGTAAAATAAACTAGATAAAGCAACCTATTTGAGGTACTTACCTAAGCTTATTTGGAGAGCCCCACTTCACTTGTACTTCCTATCCCAAGTTACTTAATGGGATAAAACTCTCTTATAACTTGTCACATCATCCACTAATGAAATTATGGGTAGTTACCAACTTAATTCTAACTACCCATATTTAAATCCTTCATGTACAAGGTAACTTTCAAGGAGTTGGCGTGGCATGTGAGCCGCATCAATCCTCTAAGAGATAAATCCAACACTCCCCCACTTGGCCCATATGACACGATTCACCAACTTGTAGATACTTATATGGCCATAAATAATATAACTACCTTATTCCTCTTGGCGTGGAAAAAACTGCAGTCCCGCATAAAAAGTTTCAATACATGAATCATGGCGGTACATACTCAATTGAGGTATTCCATTCTAGGTGTTACGATATAATTGATTCTCTCTAAGTGAGTGTCGTATTTGGCATTTATTTCCTTATGAATGAACCTCCTATAAATCATTTGAAGTCTAACTATATTGTGCCAATAGACTTTCGGTTATCTGTAATACTTTATGTGCACAAAAGAAATGGATGAACTAAAAACATCAACCTTCTTTTTGCAATAACAAGCAATTGGTGTCTATACAAGTACAAAACATCAACCATAAATTGAACTACTAACTCTCATAAATTGATGTCCCAAACACTCAGGCAATTTCCTTAGTTTGGGATAACCAGATATTTTGAAGTTTCTTCAGACAAATGAAGTCATTGTTGTCTGCCCGAAACCATTCCATCAAATTTGGAAAGTTCCTTCAGCTTAGCGTCTATAACAATGGAAATCCCTCAAGTGTGCTGCCATTATACATAGGGCTGCTAATGGCTCAGATCTGGATCCGATACTGACTAGAATTCGTTTAAATTTATCCGATTAAATCAGATCATTATTCAATTAGATGCTTGTCGGGTTGGATTCGAATATGAATAATTAGATCCGTGTATAATTGGATCTGGATTCAGATCTTGGTATATCCAACCTGTTAAGATCCGAATCCGATTAGATTAACGTATATATGTAAGATTTTTTCCCCTTGTCTTTTTTCTTTAGTTGTTTGGGAATAAGTTTTTAACTTAAATTAAATTGCATTCTCCACCTATATTTGAGAATCTATTTGCCTTGCATTGTAAATAATTTGTTAATTATTTTATTTTTAAACATTTTTATTATCGAATTCCAATATACAATCGAATTCGGATCTTAGTTGGATTCAAATATGGATCCTATAAATTTAATCGGATTCTATTTTGGTTACTCATATAAAAGATCCGTCAGATCTTTAATCAGATTCAAATCTCCTTGAATTTAATCGGATTCAGATTACGATCATGGTGGATCCGTCCTGAATCCGACCCGATTACAGCCCTTATTGTACCTACAGACCTAACCCAATAAGTTTGGTTACACGTCACACTAGAATCAACTCATCTTCTAAACGGAACTCGGCCCAGTCTAATTGAAGCCCATGCAAGCCGGTTTCTAGAATTTATAGGAAAGCTCCCGAGGGTGGTAGAAGGTTCTTTGAAATTCGAAGTGGAAGTGGAACCGCGACCAGTAAGAATGATCAGAAGAGAATATCAAAAAATTATGGAATTTTCAGTTCATTCTCATTCTTTTCTATAAACTAGTGGGGGGCACGTGCTTCGCACGTGCTCAACTGCTAAAAGAATTACATTAGAAATGACAGAAAGATAATATAGAACAGATTATGTTAGTATAGATCAAATTGTGTTTTTGTATTGAAAGGGATCGAGCCTAAAACATTTATGTACATAGATGATGTCACAATTAGCATAAAGATAGTTACAAAATACCTGGGATGAGCCACATTATGGACATATTCTGATAAATATCCCCCAATGTGTTTGCTAGGAGGCATAAAAGATGCGCATAAATACATTAGCTCCCAATGCTTTAATCAAGGACTCTAGATAAAAAAGCACCAAGTGTTGTTCACATCCAAGAGACAGATGTTAGTAATATGTACACCACGACTAAACAAACAAATAAAAATGTTGAAACTTCGTGTTGCCGAAAGAACATACATATCAACTCTGGTGGAATCAATGTTGTAGCATTAACTGTTAATTATGATTATAGAACACAGGCTCATACCTCATTTGGACTGATTAGATCTAGCCTCCAATGTCTTCAGTTCTTCCTGATCACTGCTCTAAAAACATAGACAGATTTTGACTAACGATAAGTTGAAATCTAAATTTTAGTTTAAACAATTGAACTCAAAGAACAAACCAATTTCCAATGGCGCTTGAACCTTATCTTCGATAACGAGAACCCCTTTATCTTCTCAATGGAAATAACCGGCTGAGAATCCGTTGGAAAGGAATTTTTCAATATCATGGGTGGTGAATGGTGACCTAATTGCGTAAAGCACTCGCCATTCATACATGGAATAGGCCAATAGGATTGAGGCCTTGTCTCCCCAGTCTGATCATGGACCAGATCCTCCGACATCTCTATAACCCTAGGAAGAAGACTCCGCTTTCTTTTTGCCTGCCTGATGACTGAGCTTGCCACGAGGTGGGGTGTGATGCTTCCCTCCCCCGGGAATTTGGTTCGGAAACCCCCTCTTGCCCAGTACAGGTTGATCAAACTGAACTTGCATGCTCAAGATACCCCCAAGCACCGTGAGGTGGAGAGATGCCAGTCTAGCCGGGATGGGTTAGTACAAGAGCAACATGGAACTGTTCCAGCCGCGGCGACTTTGGGCACATCGGGAGTACATTATGTGAGGAAGAATATGACCGTGGAAGTCCGGTTGTCTGCATTAGAGAGAAATGCGCTTGAAGTGAGGACCCTAGTACAGGATGCCAGGGCAGAGAGCAGAAGTCAGGTTGAGAGGCTTATGGAGTTTCTACAGGGCATAGCTTCATCTTGTCGCTGGACAGATGATGTAGTATAGCCACCACCATCTGTTCCAGTACCAGAGTTCCACCAACAATCGCCATCGCTATCGCCACCGGTTCCAGCACCAGAATCACGACAAGAGGACCTTGGGAGTCAGAGAGAGTCGGAGTCTGGACTCACTGATCCTCCCGAGTATTAGAGAGAGGGAGGACTTCAGCCGGCCTGACCTTGTAGCTGTCATCTTTACCTTGGTTGACTTTAATTATAGTTATTTTCATTTTTCTTTCCCTTTCTTATGGGTTGGGTTATTGGGTGATACTTTGACTTGTCATGTTCTGTGAATTTAGGGATCTCATGAGAAGATCCGTTGTTTTGGAACCCAAAGTGCATTGGGTGATCCAATGTCTGAACAGGGTTGGTTGTTTATGATATTTATGCTTTGTCTTTTATTTCATGTGGAATTCTCCTGTTGAATGAATTTTCCTTTATGTAGTTGTGATTGTTGGGAATAGATACCCGGACCTTTGCTAGTTGACCAATAGAAGTAGGGACCACCAAGATGATGGTTCCCTTTACTTGAGATCAGCCCTGATCTGTTTGTACCTACCTTCCTGAATTTCGTCCCTTTAAGGGATAGGATGTAGTGACCTGGAAAATTTCGAAATTTCTGTTGAGGGTAGTTTAGTAACTTTCCCTGACTTGTTAAAAAATCATAACTGCGTGGTTGGCATAGATTGTGACCATGTGTTGGTGGGCTGTTAGCCTCCCATCTTAAAAATTTTGGACTTATGAGACACATACATACCCAATGGATAATTAAACTCAAGATTTGGACCAGCCCTTTTAGCCTTTTAGTTGGACAGCCCAAACTTGAGCCCATGAGACATCTAGCCCTAAGAGAGGAGCATAAATACTCTCTTTATGCTTTGCTGAACATTAAATGTTGCTGGAACTTAAGAAGGAATGGGAGAAACCCTAGAGCTGGAGTTATGGAGGAGGATGGGAGTTGGTGGAGAAGCTTCACCATCAATGCAGGTGAGTACTTCTCCAATACCTGAGTATTTAAACACGAACCCTTTTCTGGTTGTATGTGCATTCCCTCCATTCAAGACAATGTGATTGAAGCCATGAATATGAATAAACTCAGATTGTTAGTGTTTTGAATGCATGATCTTGCATGTTGTATTGTAAAGTTAAGGTTGATTTCCTGAGAAATACCCTTTGTCGACTGATCTGCATGATTTATGAGTTATAGGGTTTTCAATGCTTAAATCCTCAAAGTTGTGAATATGTTTGTTTGGTATGTTTAAGGATTGAAAACAACCCCTTTTTCTTATGTTGGTCTTCGCTTGAAACCATGGGGAGAACCCCCTTCAGATCCCATGGATTCCGTAACTTGAACAAATCCTGAAAAACCCTGAATCGCGTCCGTCGGTGAGTGGTCGGTCCACCGACGCACTCGCTGACAGGGCCATATTTTGAGCATTGCAGACCGTCGGTGGGTGTCGGCCCGCCGACAAACCCATCGACAGGGACCCCCCCTTGTTGCGACTTAGGTCGTCGATGAGTGGTCGGATTCACCGACGCACTCACCGATGATGACAATCGGTGAGTACTTGGAACCCCAGAGAACCCGCCGACGAGGCGCTATGACGTACTCAAATTTTACAAAAAATTTTTTGACTTTATTGTTGGTAGTCCTTACCAAGAAATAAAAAAAAGACATATATATATATATATATATAAAATAGGGTCATTTGACAATTAAGAAGGGGGGAAAATTTAATTAATTAAAGGCCTTTTGCAGTCGGATTTATGCGGGACCCCGAGGTCCCGCCATAAGGTTCATATGTCCGACACCATTCAAGACAGGACATGTTTGTTTTGCAATTGTACAAAACATGATACAGAACACCAACATTATTAAAATATTAATATTTTAATACTTACCTAAATTATTTTTTTAAATAATAAAAAAACAATAATATCCAAAAGTACATAACCACGACAACAATAACAGGACATAAAGTAATGAATGTTATATTTATTTTATTCTTTTCAAATGTAAACATAATTTTCTTCGAAGTTACAACATTAATAAGACAAATTATAACAGCCATTCAAAAGGCAACCAAATAGTAGTTTAGCACACTATTAATATACAAAAAAGAGTAGTTTAGCACACTATTAATATTCAAAAAGAGACAAGAATCCAAGCAAAAGAAAATGCCACTTGTCTTTTACAAGTGATATGACGAAGGCTCATACCAATCTATTCTCCCCGCCAACGATGAGGTCCATCGATTCCCAATTGTCTACTGTGGAACTCAGAATTGAAGCAGACTTTTCTTATGACATCTACTATACGGAAATTCAAGGGCAAATAAATAAGAAATCAAAGCCTGAACAGCTGTAGATAAATCTAATACGTTAGTCTAATGCAGCTCCCAACAGACAAAATTGACTATCAATAAAAAATAAGCGAAACCCAAGAACAATGTAAGGCAAAAGAACATGAAAAAAGAGTAAGGAAAGAAATGTCCAAGCAGTAGTACCTTAGGGTCAAAATGAAAGAATATTTTTAAGTCCAATCCTGATGTCCCCGAAAAATCTGTTGATATGCACCTAAAGAAATCCCAGTAACATGAGAGCACCATGACATCAATGATATAGGTAAGATCATTTTTTAGCAAATCACTAACTTCAAGCAAAAAACAGAGAACGCGACTCAATAGAGTAATGGAAAAAATCTCATTGGAATTTTCACGAACAATTTTTGCTCAAAGTAAAAAACCCATAGTATAAAAATAAAAAAAAACCCAAAGCAGAAGGTAACAAATTCAAAGCATGGCAAAATAAAACCCAAAGACAATAAGAACAAATATCATAATTGCATTGTTTTAATGTCACTGAGTTTCTCTAATCAAGATAATGAATCAAGAATTCCAGCCAAATTAAGACAAACTCGACAGAAATCAAGAAAAGTTGATTGTATAACTGATATTAGGGCAGATTTGGGGAATAGAGGTAAGTACAACAATCATATCTCTGAAATTGTAGGTAAACAGCAGCTTTTAAGCCGTAAGAGTGAACCATGCAACCGTTGGATTCTATCTAATTGCCTGTTAGGAGGATGGTCTTGTCTGTTGATGGTAGCAGTTTAGTCAGAATTGACATCTTCGAAACTAATGGTTTCTCTGCAGTGGTGGACAACTTTGGATATAGTTCTAGAGTGATCATTGAAGGAAGGGAGATATAAAGCAAGGAGAGATGGTGGTCATTTGATAATTTATAAGGTGAACTTTTGGTTTAGATCAAAAGATAAAGAGGTTGCTAGTTAGTGTGCTTTTTTCACCCAAGCCTTGTTGTTCAAGGGATTTAAACCAGTTGGGCAAACACCAATTGTTTTTGCAGTTCTACTTACCCGCAATAAAATTAGAATTTAAAGAAAATGCAAATGAAAGGAAACATGACTGAAAAAATTGGCCATTAAACAAGAAAATGCACACACGCACACACACTGACTTTGCCAAATATTGGTGTTAACACTATAGCAAAAAAAAAAAAAAAAAATCAGTAATATGTATAGAACACTAACGTTAGCCATATGATCAGCCAAGGTGATCTAAGAACGAAGTGCAGGATATCTATGACATCTCATCGACGTTAAGCACACTCAGTAGCCCGAAATGATTCGGATGACAACCAACCACAAACATATCACCAACAGAAGGAAAAATCAGTTGAATGATCTAAAGTTTACCATTATATTATCAAATCATTGGAGGCTTCCGCATAAGGAATCTGCAAACCCTTCAAGTAGCTTTCTTGCCTCTCTATCATACTAAATCCATTGTCGAGAAAAACCAAAAACAGTCTACACGAAAATCTGATTATTGCAATCAATACCAAGCCTAACCATCCAAATTTCCCCTCATATCTCTAAAATATAAAACCAAACAAGTCCAAACTCATTTTCCAAAATTCAACGAAGAACATTCAATAAACAAATAAAACTCACAAACGCTAACTTACCTCATGGTTCCACGGTATTTAAGAGTGTACGGACCACTCTCCAATGTCCTTCCAAAATGACTGTGCACCTTATGCTTCTCTTATAGTAGATAATGTTGAAAGGTTTAGCATGGATAGAGACTGGACTTCTGCAGTTTTGAAATATAACAATATATACAGCATGATGGCCAGTTTGTATAAGATGCTCCTGAGATCAGATAGTATTATACCTATTCTATTAATGATCTAATAATCTGTAATTATAACCTTCTTCAAACAAAAGAAAGTTTTAGATTTATCCATTTTTTTTTTACCCATACCCATCAAAGTGTTTGGCACTTGAAGTGATCGCTTTTTTGGAAACCTAATTTCTCTTTGCTCATAATAATCTGTCAAGGCATACAAGAAGGGGTTTTTTTTGACTTCAATCATTTTATTCCTTGAAGTAGTGAACGACAGTTATAAAGGAGATCACCGATTCTCATTTATTTTAAAGAAAGCATTAACATGTAAACAACAAGAACTAATTAAAAAGCGCAAACAAAAATTTATGGAATGAAAAGGAAAAGGAAAATAACAGCTAAATATTTTCATAAATTTAAAAAATATGAATGAAGCAAAGAAAAAACAGAAGGAATGTATTTGCTAAAGAAACAAGGTATTCCATGTAATCTTAGAATCTATCAAAAGAACAGATCTTAATCCTCGATCC
>JAUPMG010272468.1:0-19188 GCA_031762675.1 Pachysandra terminalis
TGGATATCCGCGTCCACGTGGTGGATCCGAAGGTTATTCCCTTGGAAATCCTCGAGATCCTATATCTCGGATTTGGGACGTGACACCTCTCACCTTATTTCCAATCATAGGGACAACTCCCAAGGCATCACTTAGAACTTCCTTTGAAAACCATACATTAGCCGTCATACTAGCAGAGTTACACTCATATGATTCAGATATTGGCATTCACTGTCCTCACCTATCATCTTTCCACAAGTCTCTTGGGATCATCACATAGAATATATCCCTCACCATGGGAGAAAACAAGTTAATTGGTCTATTGGGATCATCACATAGAACATATCCCTCACCATGGAAGAAAACAAATTAATTGGTTTATTGGGATAACCAAATCCCTCAACACATGCAATAGTACACCCAGAAATTCCTCACCATTGTTATGATTTCCAGATCATAATTACTCTCCTTATAATAATAATCTCCAACAATATGAAGTTATGAAGGTCAAGTCAATTCACTAGACCAATACAAGGTCATTATGCAAAGGTATAGGCATATGTTGTGCAAGTGAGAATGTGTGCATTAACTAAGCATTCAAGGTTTGTGTACAATGTGTAATAAGTCTAATTATCATGCTGAACAATGAATAGGCAAGCAATATGAAGCATATCAAAATATCACATGTCCGTAAAATATAGCCAATAGGTCCATAAAGAAGTAAGTATAAGAAATAGTCATATTTGAGCAAAAGTAACATCATAATCAATCTAATGATATGAAAATAGGTTAGCACATGAGATTTCAAATCAAACGGACCCCAATTACAATTCTCGGCGAGCCGAGGTGTCACCGAGTGGGTTTCGATGTACCTTCGGCGACCTTTCGGCGAGCCGAGGAGGTCACCGAGGGGTTCCTTTGGGTTTCTGGGTTTTTGGGACTGTCAGACAGTCAGGCTCGACGTGATGTTTGGCGCGCCAAGTGGGGTCTCGGTGAACAAACCAGGGGCCAAAAAATCTTATTGTGACACTCGGAGTGCCGAGTGAAGTCTTGGTGAACAAACCAGGGGCCTAAAAATCTCAATCTGGGGCTTGGTGTACTCTCAACGAGCCGAGGGTGCGCCGAGGGGTTTCTAGGCAGTTCGATGAACTGTTCGGCGTGCCGAGGAGGCCGTCGAACATCGCGATTTGGTCTGTTTGACCTGTTTTTGTCTCTTCAACTCTAATCCTAAAACTTCATTAAGTAACCCCCCATAACTTTGAATTCCACACAAAACCCAATAAATAAACATCATAGGACATAATTAAATTCATACTTACCATATCTTACCATTAAACTTAGAAAACTTAGTAAACTCCATTAAAATACTTCATGAACAAAGAAAGTAACTTTGAACACCTACTTAAATCAAAAGTAGAGTTAGACATGAGTACTTACCTTGATTTGAAGGTTGGTGTAGAGAATTACACCTCTTGCTCTTCTTCTTCTCCTCCAAGTGATGAATCAACCTCCCAAGGCCTTGTGTTTATATAGGCACTTAGGACCACTAGAATTAGAAACTATTGAACTCTAAATCTCTATCGTTGGATTATTTAGTTTTAATCTCAGCCCTTAGATTAGTTTTCCAGCCAATATGGGTTTCTTTCTATTATTGATTTATTTCTATTTCTTGTTTAGATTCCTAGCTTTAGTTTAAATAGTTGCTATTCTAGTTTATAGAGAATACCTACTAATTGTTAGTTTTAAATCTCAGCCATCAATTGGAGATTGAAGGCTCCTACAAGATCTTAGCCATTGATTTATATTTCAGAATCCTAGCTTTTCTATTATAGTTTGTAGAGAATATTTGCTAATTCTATATCTTTGACTTAGTCTCCTATTCTTAGCTAGTTACTATGTACTACTTTATTTGGATTCCTTCTAATAGAGAGTACTTATATTTACTTAAATTAAATTTCAGCCATTACTCTTATATTGAAAGTTACTACAAGATCCTAGCCATTAATTTATAACTTATTAGAGTTATGATTGTGTGTGATGCACCTAGTTTCCTATTGTGCAACCCACTAATCACAATCGGTCAAAAGTCAAACAAGAACTAATTACTAAAATTTTAAATTAACACCTAATTTTTTATTATTAACATATTAACCCTATTATTTTGTTTGGGCTATCACAAAGAAAGATCTATCTCTATTTGGTATTGCTTTTTGAAAGTTGTTATCAGAAGCAAAAAAACATCTTTTCACAAGATCTTCTCGTAAAGCCAAACCGTTTGATAAGTTAATGATTTTGTGCTGAGAAGCAAAAAAGTATGTTTAAAAAAAAAATCAATGACATGTTTACTTCTTTGGTCATGAATTGTTACTAAACATTTAGATTAAAATTGTGAGTCAATCGACATTTTTTCCAATCTCCAACCCATGAAAAAGTATTGTGGGTCTCAATCTCATTGAAAATGATGCTTTGAGTCATCCATTTTGACTTTGGCCCTTTTATTCATTGAAAATGCATTTTGCAGGTTGGTATTAGTGCCTGGCTCAGATCATTGTATGTCATCCACAATTTAAAAATTCATCTTCTGCAAACCAGAAAAAGAAGAAAAATATAAAATTGTTTGGAAACTATCGACTTTTAGAAAGAAATAAAAGCCCAAAAGTTACAACAATTTTTTAAAAAGGAAAAATTACTGAGAAATAGAAAAATAAGGGAAAGAAAGACTGAAGAGAATAAGAAACTCATTGCTCTTTAAAGATGGTCATCGGTCATCGGAGATAGTCGCCAATCATCGAAGATAATCGTCGGGGAAGATGACTGATGCCTTATCTCATTCTTCCAAATACTTTGGAAGCCATCAGACTCTTTAGAATTTAAGGAGAAGTATGAAACAATTTATTGCTTTGTGTAAGAAGCAATGATTTATTGCTTCTCACTTTAAGTAAATAAATTACTTTTTTACTTCTCTAAACGTACTTCTTAAATGTATAACCAAACGTTCTTTTTGCTTTCTATTGGATTTTAGAGATGGGTCGACCCGGGGTCCCCACTTAATGGGACGTCCATACTTGATTAGAAGTGTGGATGTGGATAACTCTCTCCTAATTGGATTACGAGATAGAGTCCTAGGAGGAGTTGAGTTGAATCTTCTATGCGTAGGAGACTCCTCCCTACCCAAATTTACTTCACGTTTTTTAGCATCCACCCCTAGAGAACTCTCTTTATCTCTTCTTTCTACAGAGATCTGATTTTTCTATTAGGGTTCCATGCAAAGCCGTAGGTCGATTGAGTATGGATTCATTGTATGTGGTTCTAGTAATCACATATTCTGACGTGGGACGTTATCTAGTTTAATAGAGAGCTTCCGTAGCAGATTCGGGTTCGTATGCATGGAGGTACGTGATTCGAACCGTTTACAACCTTCATTGGTATTAGAGCCACTGTGATACGTCTTCGTTGCATTCAGGTTGTAATAACCCAAACTAATTCATAGGGGTTAATGTGTAATTAATCAGAAAATAAGGGATAGTTTAAAATTTTAATAAATTAGCTATTATGTTTGACTTTGACTTGTTGTGATTGGTGGGTTGTACTATAGAAAAGTAAGTGCAACATACATAATTATAACTCTTATAAGTTATAATGTCTCGCTAGGATTTCACAGTAGATTCTAATCTAATCTAATGGCTAGAAATTAATAGGAGTAATAATAGTTCTAATTTAGTTAGGATTCAATAATTAAAAGAGAACATAATATTAGTTCAACAAAAACTAAGAGTCTTAATCTAATGGTTAGAATTAAGTAGGACATTACTAATCTAATCTAAGGGTGGAGAATTAATACTAAATCTAAACTAATACGGACTTCTAGACTAAGTTAAATTAAGAAGAGAATCTATAAAAGAATAAGAGTTGGACGTATGGATCATAATTTGAAAAGGGAGAAGAGAGAGAAGAAAGGTACAGCAGCTATACCAACTTGGAGAAAGCTTGGAGTTTGAAGAGTTCAAAATTTTCAGACTTTGAAGAAGAAGAAGAAAAAGAAGGTGTTCTACTCAACACCATTGATAATTCGAGGTAAGTACTCAAACAAAACTGCATTTTTGATATAAAATAGGTATATATGTCATGTTTCTTGAGTATGACATCGCCTCTCTCTCTAAATTCTCTTCTTCTACTCCTTAAGCAAAGCATGACCAAAAGTATATTTTTCTGAGTTTGACAATCATATAAGGATCAAGGTATGTTAAGTAAGTTGTTTTGTATTCTAAACTACAGGATTTTCTCAGAATTTGGTTTCATGATGAATGTTTTAATTTAATTTTGATTTTAGAGGACCTTAGTAGAGTTTTTCAGAGTTTTCTAGGAATTTTCCCGAGTCTCGGTCACCTGTCGGTCCACCAAGAGTCGACCGATATTTTTCTAGGTTGTGTCGATCACCTGTCGGTTGACCGACCAACCAATCGAAATGTGTTTTCTGAGTTTTTGGTCTCGAGCTAGGCGACCGAGAGCAGGTCAGCCGACCGAGAGTTGACCGAGCCTTTATATGTTTTATTTTTGGTTACTAGCTAGGTGATTGAGACTAGTCGGTTGACGGAGAGGTCAATTGATCCTATCGGTAGAGTCGTCGGTCTGGTCATGGGTCGACTGAGAATTGGCAAGGTTGCCCAATTTCTCTGAAATTTTAATAGCAGCTTTAATTTATCTTATTGATATTTTTTGTGGTGTTGGAAATTGATTTTGATACATATTTCATATAAATTACCTATTTGAGGAACTTTGAACATGTTTGCCTAACATGTGTATTTTTTATTTTGATTCCTATCATGTTCAAGCATATTATATTCATGTGTTTTAAAGGTTATATTATACATGTTCATATACACAAGTGATTGCATAGCTAATTGCACAATACACTTTGCACAGCATATGCCTATGGAGCATCTAGACCTTAAGTGGGTCTAATGCATTGACTTTACCTCATACTTCCATATTTTGGAAATTATGGACATAGCCGAGAGGTATTGAAATCTGAAAATTTCAATATAAGTGAGGAAGTCCAGGATGGACTATTTGCATGTGTTGAGGAACTAGCTATCCCAATAGACTAACTTTACATCTTGTTTTGTGGGCAGATGCCCGAGTGAAATTCTGTTAGTAGATCAGGTAATGTATGTTTCACAAAGGAGATTTCATATTAGTGATGCCTTGGGATGCATCCCCGTGATAAACAATAAGAGTGGGGATTGTGCCCATTAGGTCAGATGAATCCATAGAAACTGCGGTGCGCATGTAGAATAACCTCCTTTTCTTGGCCATATATGTGGGGAATGGTTCGCGACGACATCTCGAACTGACTGGAGTTGGATCTGGAGTGGGACATACACAATTCGAATTCCGAACAGCATGCATATTGCATTCATATGATTGTGCTTGAGTCACATGTGGAGATTTTATATATATATATATATATATATAAATGAGCATGCATTGCATTCATTAATAATTGAACCAATATATCATATTGCATTGCACATCACTTCATATAATTTTCTGCATATACTAATATTTTGTTTTTGTCTCTGGGAATACCAATGGATAGTGGATTTTTCCCTAATTCATTCTTAAATTTTGTTTTGAATTGTTTACTTACAAGCTAAGTGTAGCTTACGCTTTCAAGCAACCATATTTCAGGATCTATAGATGGAGAACAACTAGACTATAATGATCAAGACGGAGGACAAGCATATGATGAAGATATTAGTTTTAATGAGAATGTGGATGGGTGATTTTAGTAGATGTGGTAGTAGGATTTATTTGCTTTTATGTTTTAGTTTGCTTTTGTCATTGGTTAGGTTTGAATTTTCAGTAGTTGGTAGGATTTTGATTGAAGCATGTGACTAGGAGTAGTTTATGTTCCGTTGTTTTTATGATTGGATATTTTTAAGGATATTTTAATTCCATAATTTTATAATTATCTTAATGGATTCAAGGTGTTTGACAATGTATTGACTACCACTTGAATGGGGTGAGAGTTACTATTTCAAATCTTTAGGGACTCCATTGAGATCTCTAGGTTTGGGATGTGATAGAGGTATGTCAAGAAACCTCATCTAATTAGCAATATTTTTTGTAAAAATATGCTACTTGTGCGTGTCGCTAAGTTGTTGTGTCTGCGCACGCCCCTAGGTTGTTGAGCCCGAGCTACTGCGCATGCGCAAGCCACTGGGCCTTTGCACTAGGCTTATGCGCTAGGTTTCCCACGCGCCCAGTGCCTGTGCACTAGGTTGTGCGCACCCTGCTGCACTGGCCTACCCGCACGTGCTCTGTTGCACTGGACTGCCCACGTGCGCCCTGTTGCGCTGGGCCTAAGCGTCCTGTTGGGATGCCACACGTGCCCTTTGTTGTTGGGTTGCTGTGCTAGGCTGCCGTGTGCTCCCCGAGCATGAGTTTGCTGTGTTGGGCTGCCATGCGCTCCCCAATCATGGGACTACTCTGCTGAGCTACCGAGCGCACCCCGATCAGATCTTGAAATTCATATTTTTGGAACTTTTAATATTAGACTTTTGTATCATGTTTGAGAATTATTTGCATGATTATATGAGGCTAACACGTAAATAATATAATTATTTAATTGATTATTTTTATTTGCATGCTCATATGAGGTTTACATGTAAATAATATCATGATTTAATTAGCCATTTTTATTTTCATGATAATATGAGGTTAACATATAGATAATATCATGATTTAATTAGTCATTTTTATTTGCATGATTATATGAGGTTAACATGTAAATAATATCATGATTTAATTATTTTTTGTTTGCATGATTATGTGAGATTAATAGGTAGATAATATCATGATTTACTTAGTAAATTTATTTGCATGATTATATGAGGTTAATATGTAGATAATTCATGATTTAATTAGTCATTTTTATGTACATGATTATATGAGGTTAACATGTAAATAATATCATGTTTTAAGATTATTTTCTTGATTATATGAGGTTAACATGTAAATAACATCCTAGTTGAGATTATGTTATTTTCTAGAAGGGTTTTGCATATTATGGATTAAAAGTAATATTAAAATATTATTGTATTACTGATGACTAAACATTACGACGTACGGTCTAGTGTGATTTTAATCTAATAAATACAAGATTAATTTTATTGTTTAGTCCGAGATAATGACGTAAAAATCAACAATGTGTGTATATGAGATGTTGGAGATATGTGCACTTTAATTATAGTGGTATGGCCGTTAAGAGAATAATGGCTGACTTATACAAGGGTGAAAAATTGACCCTAGAGACTTTATCATAGCCTAGTTTACCCTAAGAAGGGGACCACTGCATAGTGTCGTTGAGATATGGAGGCTTATCAGGCTTGGGACAAGAAGGACCGTTGTGTATGCTTTACTATGTTAAGTAGTATACACAATGATCTCATTAGAGAATTCGAGGCCTATAAGACTATACTTAAGATGTGGAACGCACTGAAACTCGTATTCGCTGGTACCTCGACTACTAGATTATGTGCATTGTCCCAGCGTGAGCTTAGTTGAGCATCTTAGAAAGATATCGTCTGTGATAGGACATCTGAAAGCCGCAGGAAATTGCCTTACAATTGAGTAGCAGATTCTTGTTGTTCTGAGATCCCTACCTGACTAGTGGGAGCACATGAAGATCGTCAGGATGCACAATGAGAACATTAGAACATTCAACGATTTTTCGCATCATCTTGAACTCGAGGCAGAGCGTCAGACCGCAAGGTCTAACAGCACTGCACTCTTAGCCGAACTGGTGAACGCAAGACAATCAGTTCCAGGCACAAGTGCAAGGGTAAGGAACCTCAACATGGGAAAACAACTGAGAAAGCGCCTAAAACAAACAAAGGTACCAAGCGCTCTAGCGAATGAAGTGTGGAGGAAAGAGAAACATGTCCAAAGTGATTTTTTATAGTTAGCAGAGATGCTTAGACTAAGTTTTTCTGTTATTTTCAGTAGAGCGCGTCTCCATTTCTTTAGAGTTAGTTTTATATGGTAGGGGATTTATTTCTGATGGTTTGTTTAAACTTGATATTAATAATTCAAGTGATGAAATTTGGTTTCTAAATTAACTTCCCATGATGATGATATTATTATTTATAATTCATTAAGATGGCATGCTAGACTATGCCATATAGGGCTAGATAGGATGAACCGATTAGCTAAAGTAGGTCTTCTAGGATCTCTTTTCAAGGTCTAGTTACCCGTTTTTTTGCAATGTTTAGCCGGTAAGTCATGTAAGAAACCATTTGGTAAGGCAGTGAAAGAAAACGTTCCTTTAGATTTAGTCTATTTTGACATATGTGGACCAATCAATGTTAGGATCTGTCATGGAGAGTCATATTTCATCACATTCATCGATGATTACACGTGATACGATTCTACGTACTTGACTTCCCACAAGTCGGATGCATTAGATTGCTTTAGACGCTTTGTGGTTGAAGTCGAGAATCAATTGGATCGACACATGAAATGTCTCGGTACCGATAGAGGACGTGGGTATTTATCTGATATGTTTTTAGAGTTATGTGAAGAAAATGAAATCTGTAGGCAATTGACGATCCCAGGCACACCTCAATAGAATGGTGTTACAGAGAGAAGGAACCGTACTTTGTTAGACATGGTGAGGTCGATGATGGAGGATGCATCCCTACCCATTAGCTTTTGGGGACATGAACTTATGACTGCAGCCTACATCTTAAATCGTGTCCCTACTAAGTCAATTCCTAGCACACCATACAAGTTATGGACAGGAACAGTGTCTGTCCTAACTCACATGACGACTTGGGGATTAAGAGGTTATGTTCATGTGCCTTCCCACCAGAGAAGGAAGCTAAACAAAGGAGTCGTTAAGTGCATCTTTTATGAGATACTCAGAGCACTCTAAGGGCTACGTATTTGTCCGTGAACAGACTGACGGGGGTCTAACACAGATTGAGTCATGTGATGCGGATATCATCGAGGATGATTTCCCAAGCAGGAAGAGATTAGTGATGAATCTAGTGCTTTTCGAGATGAATGAGCCAAAGTTGGGATTAACAGAGATTACCCTATATCTAAACACAACTAAGAACGTCGGCTCTCAACAGGATCCTATGAATTCTATGGATGTTATGGACAGTGGGAGTGAATTACCGCCCAGTGGGAGTGTCCTAGAGGACACAAATTCTATCAATCCCATGCGTAGGAGTAGTCGTGAACAAATTCCCCATCATCATTTTACGATTGAGGGTGAGTCGTTCATGACTGCCACGCTCGATGATGATGAGCCTGGTTCATACCAGGAGGCGTTATCATCACCTACTTCACAGAAGTGGATAACTATAATGAAAGATGAAACGACTTCCATGGAAAAGAACAAAGTCTGAGAACTTGTTGATCTTTCCCCTAGACGCAAGACCATTGGAAACAAGTGGGTTCTAAAGGTCAATCGCAAGGCAGATGGAAGTGTAGAGAGATATAAGGCCCATCTCGTGGTGAAAGGTTATACCCAGAGAGAGAGTGTAGACTACGAGGAGAAATTCTCATTAATTGTGAGATTTGCCTCTATTCACCTCATTCTAGATATTGTCGCACACCTTGATTTGAAATTCTACCAGATGGATGTCAAAACTGTGTTTCTCAATGGAGAACTCTATGAGGAGATCCATATGGATCAGCCCAAGATTTTCGTGGCCGAAGGGCATCAGCGCAGAGTTTGCCGACACAAACACTCCTTGTACGACCTGAAACACTCATATAGGCAGTGGTATCTTTGATTCTATCGAGCCATTATAGATTTTGGATTTACGATGATCGAGGAAGACCACCGTGTGTATGTTAGACATCATGGTAGGAGATTTCTTATCTTGTCACTGTATGTTGACGTCATTTTGATAACGAGGAATGACAAGGAGATGATTGTCGCCACTAAAGAGTGACTTTCCTTCAGTTTTGAGATGAAGGATATGGGTGAGGCAGATCATCTGCTAGGTTTTAAGATTCATAGGAATCGTGCTAAGAGGCTTCTTTGTTCGTCCCAAGAGACTTACAAAACGAAGGTACTTAAGCACTTCAGAATGCACGATGCTAAACCATTGACACTGTTGTCAAAAATGATGCTTCATTGAATCTTGGTCTTTGTCCAGAGACATAGAAAGAGAAGGAACTGATGGCTAGTGTTCCCTTTACTAGTGCTATAAGTAGTCTGATGTACGCTATGATGTGTACTCGACCTGATATTAGTTTTGCGGTTGTCTTAGTCAGGCGTTGTAAGAGTAACCTAGGGCAAACTCATTGGAAGGTGTTGAAATATATTCTAAGATACTTATAGGCGATAACAGATTACATGCTTTACTTCTAGTGAGCATATTTGCAGCATTGCTACTATGATGCGGACTGGACAGTTGATCTAGACAGCCGAGAGTTGACATCTAGATACACATTCTTGCTAGGTGGCGGGGCCAACTCTTGGAAAAGCAAGAAGCAAGTCTGTGTTGCATTGTCCACTATGGAGTTAGAGTACATAGCCTATCGTACAGTAGTCCAGGAGGCCGTATGGTTGAGGTGATTCTTACAAGATCTTGGAGTCTTCAAAGCTGGGATAGGGCCGATTCCCATCTATAATATACCATGGCATCATTGGCCTACGCCAAGGGCCCCCAATACCATGGCAGGATGAAGCATATTAACATTCACTATCATTACATCAGAGACAGAGTTGCACATAGAGACGTATCCTTTACACATATCCCTACTCAACATATGGTAGATGATCCAATGACTAAACCTATAACTAGACAAGCTTTTTAAGATTCATATTCAAGAGATGGGATTATGTAGATTGTGACTTGTACACTTTACACATATAATACCTCCATATTATGAGGATATGGATACGATATGTCCCCAGGCTAGTGGTCGACGTCTCACACAACGACCAGCCCTAACGCATGCATTGAGAGCAGGATGAGACATCAAGAGAACTTATGCAATTAGGGGCATTTAGAGGAATCTATAGAGTTATATGTCGCATTGGGAGGGCCAATCTGAGATTCCTTAGGGAATTATATATTACTTGAAAATCCGGATGTGAGACCTCAAATCAAGGTGCTTGAAATTTGTGACTTGGATTAAGAAGCTCAGGTTTGGCGCATAGGTTGCGACTAGACTAACATCCGTACAATGTTGGAGGTTGACATACTCTTGGTTGGGCCCAGAGCTCCATCATAGCATGTGTTGCATACCACATGTGCTACTAGCGACGTTTCTTTTGAGAGCAAGTGAATGGATCCCTATTTCCTTGCTGTGTGAGATCAAGATGATCCGAGAGTGGATCAACTTACCCTTAATACCTTTGATCATGCCGTGAGGTTAGATATGATGATCGATACTCTAGCTTACTTTCCTATGGCCATGCACATACAATCTAATGGGGGTTTGTCTGGGAAAACAGTTAGGTCGAAGCTAAATGGCATGAGGCTTAGGGAAGACTATTTGGCATCACATTTATAGAGATACGATTCATAGAGATATGTGCTCATGTTTTTAAAATTATCATTTGATATTTCACATCTTTTACTTATATATATATATATATATATATATATATATATATATATATATGTAGCCTATATGAATTATTTTAAATAAGCCATTAAAATGAATCTAGTGGTTGAATATATAGATCTGAGCTTATGCTCATTAGGGATTAGAACTACTCAATCCGATGTGGCCAAATTATTCTGGGGCATAGACGAGATTTTTGAGAGTATATCTCCATTTCAGTTTTATGGAACTTGATATGGAGTCGCTCGCCCTGTTACTTTGTACTCGTTGGTTGCACGCTCAATGACCTATATGATTAACACCCATGATAGGAAGATAAGATGTACATGAGAGAGAGAGAGAGGCACACTTCGTGCCCACTATGGACGAATGGGAGATTTTGGATTTTAGAGATGGGTCGACCCGGTTGTCCCGACCCATTTGGGCCGACCCAGAGTCCCCACTTAATGGGCCATCCATACTTGATTAGAAGTGTGGATGTGGATAACTCTCTCCTAATTGGATTAAGAGATATTCCTAGGAGGAGGAGTTGAGTTGAGTCTTCTATATGTAGAAGACTCCTCCTCCTCCTCCTCCTCCTCCCTACCCAATGTTACTATTCACATTTTTGGGAATCCAACCCTAGAGAACTCTTGCTTCTTCCTACAAAGATATGGTTTTGCTATGGGGATTCCAAACAAAGCCCTAGGTCAATTGAGTGTGGATTCATTGTATGTGGTTCTAGTAATCATATATTCAGACGCGGGACACTATCCGGTTCGATAGAGAGCTTCCGCTGCAGATTCGGGTTTGTGTACATCAAGGTACGTAATCCGGATCGTTTACAACCTTCATTTTCAAAAACAAAATTTTGCTTCTAAAAGCAGAAAAGCACTTTTGGAAACCAAATGGAAGTACATCCAACATAGTCTTTATACACATAATCCATCACCACTTGAGGGTAGCTATCCCTCCGAACCACCTGAAAAGACAAACCATGCCCTATCTTAGTTAACATATCAGTCACACAATTCCTTTCTCTATAAACATGTGAAATATGAACTTCTTGGAACAAAACCAAAACAGCATACACCTGCCAAGGGGCCTTGTTCATGGAGAAGAAGAGACTAGATTCGGTAACTTCCTATATGGAAATTTTGTATTTGGTAGTAGCTTGATAGTAGCTTAATTAAATGAATTTCTTTCCCAAAATTGATGGGTGTAACTCTACACATTGTTTGGGCTCTCTTTGAACTACAATGAATGAATTATCTTCCTCTTTCATGGATGTAGGCGGTCATACTGTTGAACCACGTTATATCGTGTGTTTTCTCTTCTTCTACAGTTTCTTCTTTATTTTAATTTCACCACATGGTATCAGGGCGGGTTGCCACTAGGAAAAATCTCCTCATTTTGATCCTGTTCTCATCACATTGTTGACGTTAATTGAAGGCGTGAACAACAACTGGAGCATCTTCTCTCTTAGTATGAAGTCCTGCAAAAGACCTCTGGGATTTTGTGCAAGTTGTATGGTCACCAAAACAACTTAGCACAAATCTTCCAGTTAAAACAAGAAATTACTCAGTCCAAGCAAGGAGAAAAATACTTTACTGAGCTCCTTGGAAAAATGAAGAGCGTGTAGGATGAATTGACTATGTATTTTTCCCCAACTACATATCTCAAGATGTTACAAAAGAGAGCAGAACATGATAAAATCTTTCAATTGCTTGCTAGCTTAAAACCTAAATATGAAAATCTCATAAGCCAAATTTTGATGAACCCGGACCTACCATATTTTTCAAATGTTTGTGTCATCATTCAACCAGAAGAAATCATAAAAAAAAGTGATGAATGTTGAAATTAAAACTTCTAAAGAGACACCTGAAACTAGTGCCCGAATGGTTTAAAAGAAAGATGATAATAAATGTTTTGGGAACACCAACTCAGGACATCGTCCTCGCTGTAATCATTGTCAAAGGATGGGCCATCTAAAAAAGAGTTGTTGGGCTTTATATCCTCATCTCAAGCCTAAATCCGATAAGTCTACATATACTGCTCCATCAGGTCCTCAAGTTTCTCTAGTTGAGTTGGCTCAACTCCTTCAACAATTCAGTAAGTCTGACAAAAGCGCACCAGGAACTTCATCTTCTGCTCTAGCCTCAGGGTAATCTTCAAGCTTTTTTTTCATCTTTTCCTCAGGTAATCTTCAAGCATTTGTTTCATCTTTTCCTAGCAACTATACCAGGATTGTTGACTCTGGTGCCACAGGTCACATGACTAATCATTTAGATTGTTTATCTGATGTTACAGCACTTGTTGGTAAACAATATGTGACCGTTGCTAATTGCACCTCTGTTCCTATGGTAAAATTACTTTTTTTCCTGGCTCTCCTGGTTCAGAATCTTTGCACATACCTTCATTTCGTGCTAAACTGTTATCTGTTAGAAAACTTACAAACTCATTAAATTACAATGTTATTTTTTCTCCAACTTCTATGACCTTTCAAGACCGAGCCACAGGGAAGATAATTGGTGAATGCACCTTCTCTCATGGTTTATATCAGCTTCAGCAATAAAATAAAGCTTTAACTGTTGATTATTTTCAAGCAGGTGGACTTTGGCATAAGCGGTTGGGTCATCCCTCTGATCGTACTTTATCCCTTCTCTTTCCATTTGTGTCCATTGACTCGCATGTTTGTGAGGTGTGTCAGCTATCTAAGCAAACTTGTTTACCTTTTCCTTCATCTACGACATTGTTTATTGAACCATTTGAATTAATTCATTCTGATGTATGCGGTCCAACCCCATTCACTTCTCATGATGGTTTTAAATATTGTTACTTTCATTGATGATAAATATCGTGCTACATGGATCTACTTGATGAAATTTAAAAGCGATGTAATGTCCATTTTTAAAGACTTCATACCATGGTATTTACTCAGTTTCAAGCTCGAAGCAAAATAATCCGTTTTGATAATGGAATCGAGTATAACCGACTTCCTAGTTGAAGTCCTTAAAAATCATAAAATTGACATCTCCCATCTCCGTGTGTTTGTTTGTCTCTGCTATGTTCATGTCCTTGCACCTCATCGTGATAAACTCGATTCCTGTGCCACTAAATGTGTGTTTTTTGGATATTCCTCCACTAAAAAGGGGTATAAATCTTGTCATCCTCAAACCAATAAAATTTTCATATCTTGTGATGTTTCCTTCATTGAGACCAGGCCCTACTTTTCTCAATCATTATGTAATGATCTCGAGACTCGGTCTCAGGGGGAGTGTGTAACAGAGATTGTTCCTCAACCAGTTGTGCCAACTGATGATGAAGGACAACCTACTAATGAAGGTCAAAGTACTGAAGTTCAAGAAGGTGATGATCCTCAAGAACCCGTGTCTCCTACTAAAGATGGTCCTCGATGGTCCACCCGCATTTCCCATCCGCCTGCAAAACTAGTAGACTTCTATATTTATCAAACTATCACATTTCCCATTCAGAATTATATATCCTATAGAAATGTGTCACAATCTCATTTGGCCCACTTAAGCTCCATTTCTAATGGCAAAGAACCTTCCAATTTTCAAGATGCTAATTCCCTGTCTATTTGGAGGAAGGCTATGAAGGAGGAACTGCTTTCCCTTGATAAAAATCACACATGGGATAATGTTAGACTACCAAAAGGAAAGAAACCTATGGGATGTAAGTGGATATTAAGGCTAGATTAGTAGCCAAAGAATTTATCCAAACTTATGGAGTCAACTATAAAGAAACGTTTGCTCCTATAGCAAAAATGAAAACAGTTCGGGTTCTCCTATCTGTTGTTGTTAATTGTGATTGGCCTTTATTCCAAATGGACGTAAAAAAAAAATATTTTTGCATGGAGATTTGGAGGATGAGGTTTATATGAGTCTTCCACCAGGATATCATCAAGAAGCACAGCAGAACCTAGTTCATAAATTGAATAAAGCCTTATATGGACTTAAACAATCACTTCGAGCATGGTATGCAAAGCTTAGTTTGGCTTTGAGGACAGGTGAATACCAAAGAAGTGTTGTTGATTCTTCCTTGTTCACCAAATGAGGTACTTCAGGACTTACTGTTGTTTTAATTTATGTGGATGATATTGTCATTACAGGGGATGATCAAGAGGAAATAAGTAGGCTCAAGAATATTCTACACAAAAAAATTGTTATCATGGACTTGGGAGCTTTAAATTTCCTTTTGGTCATAGAAATTGCTTACTCCAAAAAGGGTTTATTCATAAGTCAGAGAAAACATGTCTTGGATCTTCTGCAAGAAACTGGAAAATTGGGTGCAAAACCAATCACTATTCCCACAGATAGTTTGGAAAAACTAGGCATGGATGGAGAACCATTATCCAACATTGGTAGATTCCAAAGATTAGTTGGCAGATTGATCTACTTGACTATTACTCTTGCGGACATTACATATGCAGTCAGTTTGGTAAGACAATTCATGCATCCTCCCAGAACTAGTCACATGAATGCTGTTAATAGAACCCTTCAGTACTTAAAGTCTTTTCCAAGGTGTGGGATATGGATGAAAAGGAATGGAGACACCAGAATCACATGATTCACTGATGCAGACTAGGCTGGAAATCCAATTGATAGACGATCTACTACGGGATATTGCACATTTGTTGGAGGTAATTTAGTCACTTGGAAAAGAAAAAAAAAATGTGGTCGCTCGTTCCAGTGCCAAAGCATAATATAGAGCTATGGCCTCAACGGCAAGTGAATTAACTTGGCTTAACACCCTTCTACGAGATTTGGGTTTCTCATCATCTCTTCCTATAGATATGTTCTATGATAATCAAGCTGGTATGCATATTGCTTCCAATCCTGTGTTTCATGAAAAAAGCCAAGCATATTAAGGTTAATGCCATTTTGTAAGGGATAAGGTACAAGGCAAAATTATTCAAACTCCATATGTTCGCAACACTGATCAATTAACAGATATTTTCACCAAAGGTCTTCCTTCAATGCGATTCCATGAGATCTTGTCCAAGTTGGGCTTGATCAATATCTATGCTCTAACTTGAGGGGGAGTGATGGTGAAGAAGAGACCAGGTTCGGTAACTTCCTATATGGAAATTCTGTCTGTGGTAGTAGCTTGATAGTAGCTTAATTAGAGGGATTTCTTTCCCAAAATTGATGGGTGTAACTCTACATACTGTTTGCGCTCTCTCTGAACTACTATGAATGAATTCTCTTCCTCTCTTGTGGATGTAGACAGTAGTACTGTTGAACCACTTGTTATATAGTGTGTTTTCTCTTCTCCTACTACTTTATTTTATTTTCACCACAGGCTTTTATTTCTCCCTTAACACCTCCTATTACTGATACAGAGACCCCTTCCACCCATAATCTTTCAACTCCAAAGTCCTTAGCCAAGTACAAACATTCCCTAAAAACTAATAGTTCAACTATATAAATATCACAAACTGTAAGTTTTGAAGCAAAAGCAAAACAGGGACTACTCCATATAGTCCCTCAAAACACCACCAGTTGCACTTTCTCCAGCATGTCCTACCGACCCATCAAAGCTAGGTTTAAAACATATCTCTTTTGGAGAATTCTAGGATACCAAAATCGGAGTCTTTCTTCGTTGATAACCATGTTCGCCACCTACACCATTTGGACCAATATTAATACCATTTGCTTCCTTATAATCTCTTAATAGTTTGCCCACTCTCTCTGACACATCTCTTTGAGTGACCCTCACTTTTTTCATACCTCATATTATTTGCCAGCATACATATACAACCTTTTCTAATTTAGTAAGTGATTGCTTACTAATATCTAACAGGCATTACAGAATTTCTAAATTCTTCTCATCTACTATAAATTCCTTTAAATCATCAAATGGTAACTGTTAAGTATGTGTTGGCATTTTATGTGTCTTGGCATTGTTTCTCTTGCATATTCAAATCAAGGTTTAATCAATTTTTAGTTTTACAGCTGTCAAGGTTTAATCAGTTTTGAAATTAACAGCTGTCTTGGATGGTTTGTTCATGCAGATAAGTTTTAATCAGTTTTGAATTTAACAACTGTCTTGGTTGGTTTGTTCATGCAGATAAGTTTCAACAAACTAGACTGTGTGTTATCATTGAGAAGTCTTTTACCAATAGTAAATTGGTTAAAAGTTGTTTCTTAGATTGAATTAATCTCTATCTCTTACAATTAGATTTGATTTGTCTTATCTAATGATAGAGTTTTCGATTAATTGGAGATTCTGTTTTGAGATCTGCAAAGCTTCTAAAGCTAAGAAGATCTCTCAAGAAAATAGAAGGTGGCCGATTGCACAGATAACAACAGCTGGTGCTTAAAGAGAGTCCTCTGAAGAATAATAGATCATGCATATCTAAATCAGTTATCCAGTTGAAAGGAATATTCTGGGAATATCACGGATTAAGCAAGTAATCAACCGGTCAAGATATTCGACATTATATTGTTGCTAATTAATAGCAAATGTTAGTTATCTCTAAGGAAAGATTCTGAGAAGATACTTGATGGAGATCAAGAAGATTTGAAAGATAAATTTGAACTAGATTGAGATCTATTTTCAAATCTCATTTTAAAGATCTATTGTAACAGAATGTTGCAACGGGGTTGCAACAGACTGTCATCCGAGAATCTGAAAAAGATTTGTTTACCTTCTTTATAAATACACATTGAATTTAGTGAAGAAGGTGAACTCTCCAAGTGATTCAAGAAGATAGTATCAGTATTTTTACAGTGCTTCGGAAGAAGTACTTTGAGTCTTCGGGAGAAGACGACTGGAGATTGAAGGGAGTTCAATCATGCATTACAGTTCTTCGGGAGAAAAACTTTAAGCCTTCGGGAGAAGGCGGCTGCAGATTGAAGGGAGTTCAATCATGCATGCATAAGTCGAGGGAGCTCGCTGAACAGATCCATGGAGTTGATTCTACACAATGGCGACAGAATCCAAGAGGAGTCTTTGATCTGTGTAAGACCAAATTGGTATTTGTAATCTCTTTTACTTTAGTGGATTGTTTATCATCTAGACGTGGTCTCGAGGAGTAGGTGTATACCGAACCTTGTTAAAATTTCCTGTGTTATTGTTTTGATTTTCATTAGATAACACTAATTAATCTAACACTTGCTAGAACTTAGATAAATTTATACAACCGGATCTAACAATTGGTATCAGAGCGGGTCACTAACAAGTTTAGTGAGATCCGAGAAAAAAAGATCTGTGTTTTTGCAGGCAATGGATGCTATGAGAGAAGGAGGCTCAGTCTCACGTCCACCATTACTAGATAGAACGAACTATTCATACTAGAAAGCTCAGATGAGAGCTTTTATCAAAGCCATTGATGAAAAGGCCTGGCATGCCATACTAACTGGATGGATTCCTCCCACCACAACAGATGCAGAAAAGAATGTTATTATCAAACCAGAGGAAACATGGTCGGGAAAAGAAGATCGTTTGGCGAATGAAAATTCTAAGGCCCTAAATGCTATTTTAATGGTGTTAATGCAAATCAGTTCAAATTAATTTCAACATGTGAATTTGCTAAAAAGGCATGGGATGTTTTGCAGACTGCACATGAAGGCACCACCACTGTCAAGCAATCAAAACTCCAGATGT
>JAUPMG010272477.1:0-19186 GCA_031762675.1 Pachysandra terminalis
TCCCGTACATATAACCTTGCCAAATCGTCGGTGTTCATCGTAGTCTTTGACGCGATAAAGTGCGCTGATTTGGTTAGGTGGTCCACTATCACCCAGATCATGTCATTATCGTTGCGTGTCCTTGGGAGTCCCGTGATAAAATCCATAGAGATGTGCTCCCACTTCTATTCCCCAATGGGTAGAGGTTGTAGCATCCCTGTTGGCTTCTGATGTTCCACTTTCACCTGTTGGCACACTACGCACTTGGATACAAATTCTTCGATCTCCACCTTCATTCGATTCCACAGTAGTTACACCGGAGATCGTAGTACATTTTGGTCCTACCTGGGTGAATCGAATACTGGGATTTGTGAGCTTCGGCCAAAATCTCATTTTTTAGCTCCTCATTCTGGGGTACACAGAGTCGTCCCTTAAATCTGATGCTTCCATCTTTGGCCTTAGTCCAGTCGGTTGTCTCCTCATCTGCAGCCAAGTCCTGTATCCACTTCTCATTCTGTTGAAGTTTGATGATTCTTGTCTTGAGAGATGGCTTGATGAGTATGTTACACAATTTCACTCCATGATTAGTCTTAGAAGTTACGAAGTTGAAGTCTGTGAGTGACTCGTAGAGTTTCCATTCTTGAACTAGCATGTAGGCTACAACACTTCTAGGTTTCCGGCTCAGTGCATCTGCTACTACATTGGCCTTGCCTGGATGATATTGCAGGGAGAAATCATAGTTGCTCACTAGCTCTATCCATCTTCTTTGGCGCATGTTCAGCTCCTTCTGGGAAAATAAATATTTGAGGCTCTTATGGTCTGAGACACTTCAAAGGTTTCCCCTGCTAAGTGATGTCTCCAGATTTTCAAAGCAACACGATTGGAGTAAGCTCCAGGTCGTAGTGGGGTAATTCCTTTCGTGTGTCTTCAACGGCCTTGAAGCGTACGCTACCACCTTGCCTCCTTGCATCAAGACACACCCAAGTTCGGATAATGACGCATCTGCGTAAACAATAAATTCGATGCCGCTAACTGGAATCGTGAGAACAGGCATTGTAGTGAGTTTCTCCTTGAGAATGATGAACGCTGCTTAGCAAGCGTCGTCCCACATAAATTTCACATCCTTCCGGGTCAGTTTAGTTAGAGGTGAAGCAATACTTGAAAATCCTTCAATGAATCTTCGATAATAACCTGTCAAACCCAAGAAACTTCGAATCTCCGTTGCATTCTTAGGTTGCTCCGAGTTAGAGTCTGCTTCCACCTTACTGGGATCCACTGAAATACCTTCACTAGACACCACGTGTCCTAGGAACTTCACTTCATCCTTCCAAAATTTGAATTTCGAGAACTTCATATATAATTCATGGTCTACTAGGGTTTGTAGGGCAATACCAAGATGTTCTTCATGCTCTTCCTTCGACTTGGAGTAGATGAGGATGTTGTCAAAAAATACGACCAAAACTTTAGCCAAATAGGGATTGAAGACTCGTTGCATCATGTCCATGAATGCTGCCGGGGCATTAGACAACCCAAACGGTATTACTACAAACTCGAAATGTTCGTACCTTGTTCTCAAAGCCGTCTTAGGTACATCTTCCTTGATCCTCAGTTGGTGATTACCAGATCTGAGATCTATCTTCGAGAAGAAGGAAGCTCCTTGCAACTGATCAAACAAGTCATCGATGCGTGGTAGTGGGTATTTGTTCTTGACCGTCAGTTGGTTCAGCTTCCTGTAGTCAATACACAACCTAAGAGTTTCGTCCTTCTTCTTCACAAAGAGTACCAGTGCTCCCCACGAAGAAGTACTCGTACGTATAAATTCTAGAGCTAGTAGTTCATCCAACTGCTTCCTCAGCTCCGTCAACTCTGTAGGTGCCAGTCTGTAAGTAGGTAGTGCAATGGGTCGTGCTCCTGCCATTAACTTAATGCAGAACTCTACTTAACATTTGGGTGGTAGACCTGGAATATCTCGAAAAACCACACCATACTGACACACTGTAGGAATCGCATTCCATTCTTTCATCTTCTCAGAAAATTCATGGTTTATACAAGCAGATAAATAGGATATCTCTGATTCTGAACCCCCAACTTCTATCAAGTCACCTCTCGAGGTCAGAAAAGATAAAATTCGGCTGTGACAGTCTATCTGCACGTGATGTTTAGATAGCCAGTCCATCCCCAAAATAATGTCAAATTCATGCATGTCAAGTGTAATTTAATCAATTGGTAAGGTATATTCTTCTATTTCTATAGAACAACCTTCACACACTCTATCTAAGTGGGCAGATCCTCTTATAGAATTAGATACTACTAAACTTCTCCTAAGTATTCACGGCAGTGATCTCCGATGCAGACTTCCATCATCTTCGGCTTTCTCCCTCTAACATGAGTGCAGCAAATCGGATCTTGTCTGCATCCTCCACCTTCATTACCTCAAATATATGTTCCATGGAATCGATCCAATTTTGAGCCTATAGTGGATCTACCGTTCCCTTGAATGAAGATGTTCCATGGAATCGATCCAATTTTGAGCCTCTAGTGGATCTACCGTTCCCTTGAATGAAGATGGTCCTAGCTTCTTAAAGCTCTCCAGACTAGAGATATTAATCTGAGCGGCCGTTTGGAGTTGAACTTGTTGTCTTTGCATTATGTTGGCCATATCTCCCAAGGCCTGATAAACTCCCGCCAACTGGGGATTACCTCTGTGATCTCCTACTAGTGGTGGTTCATCGGTACGCCTACCTCTCCTTCTCCCATACTCATCCTCTGTACGAGGCTCATTGGCATGTCTACCTCATCTCCCTGTTATTTGATCCTCTTATCTCTATCGACAAAATTCACACATTCGAATTCTTCGTAAGTAAGAATCTCAGATGTTTGGGATAGATCCATCCTCATACAAAACTTATGAAATATTAACACATTAAAACTTTCAAATATCAAGGAAAATTTCTTAAAACTTATGAAATCTGATTTAAAACGAAGAACTATAGCTCTGATACCAACTTTTTCACGACCCAAATTATGAGACCGCTTTGGGTTCAGAGGGGTTTGAATTGCGACCTTCACTTCCCTTAAAGGAGAGTGGCAGTTGATCAACAGTTATAGCACTATCAAATTTTAAACCATCATCCCAAAATTTTTAAAACGAAGATGTAATTCACGAAAACAGACATGCAACTGAAATTAAAAAAGGTAGCTCCAAGTTCTAAATCAGATTTACAATGGATGCCAACACTAGTATCCACAAAAAGAATCAAAATCTAAGTATCAGAGTATGATTAAAACTTTACACTAAGATCACTGGTACGAATAAAATTTGTCTTCCTCTTCAAACTCGTCCCTTTCCTTCACTTGGTCCTCCACAAACGTGTCCTCTACTAAAGCTCCTGAAATATGTAATGCTAAACGCATAAACTATAAGCTTGTAAGTACTATGATTTCAGAAAAATAATTGTCTATCCCGAAGTTCTTTACCTTTACAGTTCTTTCAATTCTATCTCATAAGAGAAATCGAACAAATCAAATGCATGAGGTAATTTCATTATATTATGCATGAAATGCATCCTAAGTTTCAAACCTCACCAAGGTGAGCTAGCACACAATTCTACATGCTGGGCAATATGCAACTCTGTTAGAGACTCAATCTAATATGTTTCCTCCTGATCCAGCCTCTATCTCGGGAAGTCCCAGCAACCTGAATTCGCCGCACCATGTAAGGTCATTGGAAATAGAGCTATTCTATGGATATCACGTAGTTCTAAGGGTTTTCAACCTAGGAGGCACAATCACCCTACTTATTTTTGATCAGTGGCCTGCAGAGCGAGACTTGCAGCCACCTGCGGTATCCCTCAAGAAATTAGAACTAGCTGACCTAACTACAGAGGTCCTTTCTATATTTTCTCATATTTGGCCAGAGCCCTCGGGCTAAGAATAAATCTATTGGGTTACATACTCCCTCAACTCGGTCTATACGGTCCCTCCCTAGATGTGATAGTCACATCGCACTCATGTTCCTTCACAAGACTCTTCCTTGAGGTTTTGGACTTCCAGGTTGTCTTCCTAGACCTACTTGGGTCTGGGTTCCATGTTGTGCAGTGAAGTTGTGAAATGGATTTGTGCACACTAACTATTCATACATTTCGTGTACAGGGTGTACTATGATCTAACTATCGCATACATTCATCCAAGTCACCAGAATCATCAATCCACACGCATGTTTGTCCAACTTAAGATAAAATCGTTCTAGCATCCTACCATTTGCAACTAAGTCATCATGTATTAGGCATGCCTTGGTGTACAGGGTGCATTAAGTATGGTATGAGAATTCATCCTATATGTCATAGTACGGAAGATTAAAACACCCTACCACCCATCACATCATTCACAAACATACCATCCCATATCACATTCAAGACAATAACGAATCACATAACATAGAATGAGGACGAGATATATTCATTATTTCTACGCTACCTAAACATCCTATAATCGCTATCAACCTCCTAAACTAGTCTATAGGCTCGAGGTAGTCTTCAGGGTAGGATTCGGCGCACCGAGACCTTCTTCGGCGACCTACTCGGCGAACTCACCTGTGATTCGGTGACAATTCCATAATGCACTTTCTCGGCGACATCTTCGGCGTCCCCTTCGACGCCCCGAAGCATATCTCGACGACCCCTTCAGCGAACCACCCTGAGACTCGGCGACAATTCCAGTGCTCTCAATTTTCGGCGACCTCTTCGACACCCTGTTCAGCGCACTGAAGCTGCTTTCGGAGCCTCGAAGTTTTCGGCGGTCATTTTGGTGGACATTCAACCTTAGCGGAACTTCGGCGCACCAAAGAGTCCGCCATGGCCCAGAAATTCAAATTCGGTGAACGTTTGGCGCACTAAGATGGTCGTCGAACGTCCGTACAGGGAAAAATATTAGGGTTTTTCCAACTTAAAGGTTTTCCAAAGGGTCTTACACATTCCAGAACGTACTAGGAGCAATTTAGACCCTTCTTAAGTGAAATAACAACCACAAATTTCACAATATGAAATCAAAATCCAATTGGAAGTAAAAATGAAGAAAAACAAGATTCAACTCATTATGTTCATGAAATCAAGACATACATTTCTTTCTTCAAACTCAAATATCCTTCTTCCATTTTGAATCCTCCTTTCTTCCTTCCTTCGTTCTCCAACCTCTCTCTCTCTCTCTCTCTCTCTCCTTTTCTTTTCACAAGAAACAAATGCCCTTCTTTTTCCTTTCCTCTCTTCTTCTATCCTCCCGATGCCACATAGAAGCATTTCTTCACTCTATTCCAACCACTTTAATCCTAACCCTTTCTTTTTCCCAACTCAATTTAAACCCTCTATTTCCAGCTACTACATCCCCACCATACACATCACCCCTTTCACTAACACCAAAATAACTAAAACCCTTTTTATTCACACAAGGAATTACTATAGTACTAAGCATGATACACAATATTAATTCACATCATAGTAATTGCATGGTAGGTTTAACTCTGATTAAAATCAAATGGGTAGGAAATCTTATATTGATGTTTTAAATATAATTAAACACTTCTTAATTGGTTCGGGCCATTACAGTGTTGTCTTTCCCTTTGAAAAAAATGTTTGACCTTCTACGTCATCGAAGTTCCCTCTAAACGGAGGTGTGCCTTCTACGTTATTGAGGGTTGTCTTTCCCTCTAGACAAAAATTGTTTGACCTTGTACGTTTTGAGCTTCCCTCAAAACAAAAGTGTGTTTTCACTGAGATGAATCTCTTTGGTGAATGTGGGACGCATCTCGAGGGTTGTCTTCCCCTCTCTTACAGTCAGGGATTTCTTTCCCTTAGGCAAAAATGTCTGACCCTCTACATCATCGAGGTTCCCCTCTAGACGGAGGTGTGCCTTTACTTCGTCGAGGGTTATCTTTCCCTCTTGACAGAGACTGTTCGACCTTCAACGTCATCGAGGTCCCTCTAGATGGTTGTGTGTTTTCACCGAGACACATCTCTTTGGTGAATGTGGGATGCATCCCGAGGATTGTCTTTCCCTCTCTTACCGTCAGTTCTGTCTTTCCCTTAGGTATAAATTGTTGTGTCTGACGTTGTAGAGGTTCCCTATAGACGAAAATTTTTCTGATGTCGTAGACGTGCCCTCTAAACGGAAGTGCAAATTCATTTTGACTCATCTCCTTGGCGCATATAATGTCAACCAGTCTCGTATTCACTTTAATTTGTTCATGTTGGGAAGTCTCGGCAAGCATTATGTAATCCCATAATGTATATAGCTTCAATGTTCACAACAATAGTATATTGTTCATCTTTCAACATATTTCGTTGAAACATCTTAGCCGAGAATCAGACTTTTGTCTAAGCCATGACTCAAATAATTATCCACGTGTCATCATCTCATTCGGACATTGGTCTTTGTAATGTTTACTATCTACATTTCATTCCCCCTGACCACGATAATTGTAATTATCTAAATCCACTAAAAGAATATTTTCATTTAAGTAAAAATGATTAAAAAAATTTATAATAATTAACTAGTATTTTTCTGAAATTTAATTGTGGTTCTATGAGCTAAAGTAAGAGTGTTTGGTTAATTTATTCACAAAATACTTAATTTGGGGGTCTAAGTGTAATTAAGTTGCTTATACGGTATTTTGTGAAATTTAAAAACTTAAATTCAAATCTTAACGTAAGAATGCGTGGAGGAGGACGTGGGTGTTGTGGGTTGGTAATGTGAGTAATGGAAGGGAGTTTCCATTCCCTCTAACTCACATTCTATATCATCACACTTCAGAATAGGAAGTTTTGTGAGAGCTTAAGACAATAGAAGAGAAGATTAGAGCATAAATCTAACCCTAGCCGTCCTTTGAGTGGGAAAGAAGAAGAGGAAAAGAGGAAGAAAGGAAGAAGAGATCAAGGTTTCAGATCATAAACTAAGCACCAATAGAAGTAAGTCCCATTTTCTGTATGATTTTTCATTCAATATCATGGTTGATTTTCTGATTCATGAAAAGTAGGTTTGATTGCATGATTATCCATTTTATCCATGTAAAATGATGATTTGTGTGTTTTGATTGACTTGTTCTTGAGTTTAAACGTTCATACATATTTTATTTGAACTTGGTTTTTGTTTTATGCTCAAAATTATGATTTTGGATGCAATCTGGACATTCTGGTCCGTAGCCCATCAGTAGACACCGGCACACCGGCCATACTGTAGACATGGGCTAAATTACATAGGTGATACCCGTCAGCAGGCACTGGCACACCGACCATGCTGTCGAGAGGGATATATTTTGAGGAATTTCAGGTGGTTTGGGGGGCGGTGTGAGTCTAGCGAGTTTGGATGTGATCTATAGGGATCAAATGAAGGTCAATGGGCATGGACTCACCTATGAGGAATCGACTTTGATTTCCACGGCACACCCCAACCCCACCGACCAGCCTGCCGACCAGACCACGAAATGTGGTTGTTACTTCTTTTGTTTTGTGACTGGAACCATGTACACTAGTTAGGAAGCTTTTGATGGTATCTAGCAGATTATCCGCGTGTATGGACACGTGGATAGGTTCTTATGAGAATTATCATTAGAATTCTAAGGTAATAATTACATACATGCTAGGTCAATGTGGACTATTAAGTGATCCCGGGAAGTGCAAATAAGGTTTCTTGTAAGGTTGAGTATACGTATGGGTTGAAAATCCCATTCAAATAAGGATAGGATTCTCACAATGTCCTATCTGGTTGGCTAGACCTTAGGTAATGACACCCATGAAATCAGCATATGGTGGCCTTCGTACCATGGGTTAGCGCTCGGAACGGAAATGGGGCATCTAGCTATTCTTGGTGACCTATGTCATGGATTGGTTTGTGAATGTGAAGATACATATGAGGGGCACTTAACATGATACATTAGCCTAGTACATTACATCGCATATTTCATTTGCATTCCTTTGATTCAGCATACCATGTTGGACATCTGAATGACGCATCTCATAGCATACTTCATATCATCCATGAATCAACATATGACATTCTCGTTATCGTACTTCTCTATATTTACTATCCTTTCGTTTTGACTCATGGTATTTTTATGAGGATTGGTGACAGATATGTCACTTACTGAGCATTCCAAGCTCAGGCGACTTCTTATGTTGCAGGATGAGGTGGAATGGTGATGGATACGGATGATTGCAGCCGTTTAGTTCTTTTCTGTTTAGAAACTTTGATTGTGTTCTTATGAACCAATTTGGGATGTAATGATGTTATGTCTTTTGGGATTACATTGTTTTAAACTTGGGGGTCATGGCTCTGCTAAATCCATGGACTGATATTTAATTTGATATTGTTAGCTTCCGCACTCTGTTATTGTTAGTAAAAGTATTTTATTGCTTTTATTACTTTCTGTATGATATAGTAATCTGTGTTCCATGGTTGGAATCCGAAGGTCTCACCTTGAGATCTGTGCCGCCCGCATAGGGATTTGTGCTACGGGTTTTAGGGTGTGACAGATTGGTATTAGAGCATAGGTGTACTCAGAGTAAGGTTATTAGAAGACTAGTGAACCTAGGGATCACGTAGTAATTTGACGCTAGGAAGGAGAAACTTAGAAACTCGAACTAGTAATTGTGTGTTGATTGTTATTTGATAACATGCTTGTTTGACACAACTGTATGTTAGCCTGCTCATATGTTTACTAGGATGTGAGGTGGTAGATTAGAGGACTTAATGTTTGCTTTGGGTTTGTAGATGGCTGGAATGAGGAGAGTAGTTGTAGGTGAGGGATCATCTTCTGGGGCTAAGGCCGACACTAGTCCTCAGTTGGCCGGTGTTTACCAGATATTGGGAGACATGGTGGCTCTTCAAAGGGATCAAATGGAGAGGCATGCCAGGGATGACCATAGGCAGGTAGTAGGATCTTCGATAGCTTGGTTGGAGAAATTCAAGAAGCTTACTCCACCTACCTTCGAGGAATTGAGTGATCCGCACCAGGCCCAGGACCGGTTGCCTGATGTGGAGCGAGTGTTCAAGACGATGGGGTGTCAAGATGATCAGAGGGTGTCTTTAGCCACATTCATGCTAAAAGGCGAGGCACTCCACTAGTGGGACATGGTGGAGAGAGACTTAGACACGGCGATGACTTGGGAGATGTTTCAGAGTCTGTTCTTGGATACCTATCTTCTGAGCAGCTATAGGCGGCAGATGGCATTAGAGTTCATGAGGTCGGAGCAGGGCTTGCACACTATCACGCAGTATGAGGTGAGATTTGCGATGATGCTAGATACGCATCACATATGATAGCGGATAAAGATGCCAAGTTCAAGGAGGGTCTAAGGTTGTACCATAGAGACTTAGGACATACATTGATGTTCTAGAGTGCGCACGACATGTAGAGTGAGACATGGACTGGGCTTCGTCGTAGAGAGAGCAAACCATGCAGGATAAGGGTCGGTATCAGCCTTACCAACAGAGGTAGACTATAGATAGATGGCAGTGGAATTATGCCAGACCAGATAGGACTCCACCTGTGGATACAAAAGTACCTGTGGCACGAGATGGACAGAAGCAGCCACTATAATCATAGCAGCAATAGTTCTATCAATGTGACACTAGCATATGCTACAACTGCGGTAAGCAGGGCCACCTTCAGAGTCATTGCAGAGCACCTGTGAGGACAGATGATAGTAGACCGGTTCCACCTTAGCCAGTGCAGAACAACAGGGCTAATGTTATGGCAAATACATCAGCTCCTAGGGAGGACCATGCATCTAATGCAGTGATGGAAGGTACTCTTCATTTATTTCATACTCCATCCCATGTATTATTCGATTCAGGAGCATCTCATTCATTCATATCTAGTAGCTTCATGTTATTTTTGGGATTGCAACCTAGTTGTTTGGAGCATCCTTTGAGTATAGTTAACCCAACAAAAGGGATTTCTACTCTACACCGAGTATACCGTGCTTGTGTAGTGAGAGTAGGTGACCTAAATCTAGAGGCTGACCTTGTGGTATTGGACATGATAGACTTCGATGTGATTCTCGGTATGGATTGGCTTGCCGCCTATCATGCCAGTGTGAATTGCTTCGAGAAGTCGGTAGTGTTCGATCTTCTGGAGGGTAGAAATCTGACTTTCCTTGGGATGGAGAAGGATGCCTACCAAACTGAATTCCTGCATGCAGCGGATGTGGGACAGAAGTTTTCTTTGGAAGATATTCCCACAATCCGGGATTATAGTATTGTATTCTAAGAGATTCCGGGTTTTCCGCATAAAAAGGAGGTAGACATCTGCATAGAGTTAGTGCCGGACACTTCTCCTATTTCTCTAGTGACTTATCGGATGGCTCTAACAGAGTTACAAGATTTGAAGGAGCAGTTGGAAGGATTGGGTTCACTTGGTTTCATCAGGCTAAGTACATCTCCGTTGGGTGCACCTGTGTTGTTCGTGAAGAAGAAGGATGGGTCGCTTCGCCTTTGTGTTGATTATAGGTAGTTGAACCGGGTGACCGTGAAGAACTTGTATCCACTACCTTGGATCGACGATTTGTTTGACCAGTTGAGATGGGCCCAGTTCTTTTCAAAGATAGATTTGAGATCAGGATACCACTAGTTGCGGATTAGGGATGAGGAAATCTAGAAGACGACTTTTTGCACTCGTTATGGGCATTACGAATTTGTAGTTGTGCCATTCTGGTTGAAAAATGCGCCGACGACTTTCATGGATCTAATGCTTTAGACCTTACTTGGATCAATTTGTTGTCATCTTCGTGGACGACATTCTGATTTACTCGAGGTCTAGGGAGGAGCAGAGGAGCACATCGGGATTGTATTACAGACGTTGTATGATCACCAGTTGTACTCCAAGCTTGAGAAGTGCGACTTCTAGAGAGACGAGGTCAAATTCCTTGGTCATGTGATTTCCAGGAGTGGTATTTATATGGATTCGGCTAAGGTGGATGCAGTTCTTGGTTGGGAATGATTGCAGAATGCATATGAGATCAGGAGCTTCCTTGGTCTAGCGGGGTACTATCGAAGATTCATATAGGATGCTCTACGATCGCAGCACCATCGACTCGCTTGACCAGGAAGGAGGTGAATTTTTTTTGGGATGAGCAGTGTGAGTTGACTTTTGAGGAACTCAACAAGAGATTGACTTCCGCGCTAGTTCTAGTGATACCTATCAGTGGACAGAAGATTAAGGTTTAAAAGGATGCATCTTTGCAAGGCTTGGGTGCAGTTTTCATGCAGGACGGACGTGTAGTGGCATATGCATTGCCATAACTTAAGATTCATGAGCATAACTATCCCACTTATAATCTTGAGTTGGCTATAGTCTTGTTTTCCCTGAAGTTGTGGAGGCACTATTTGTACGGAAATGAGTTTGAGCTATTTTCATAACACAAGCGTCTGAAGTATATCTTTACTCAGAAGGATTTGAACATGCGCCAAAGGAGATGGTTAGAGTTGGTGAACGATTACATCTCTACCATTCACTATCATCCTGGGAAGGCAAATGTTGTAGCTGATCATTGAGTTGTAGACCGTGTGGGGTGTTAGCTCAGTTGATGTGTCAGGAGTGGAGCCTACTTGAGACTGTAGCAGATATGGGTGTATGGTCAGTGGATCAGTAAAGAGGAAGTTTTCTTTTCAGTTTAGTTATCAGGCATTCTTTGGAGCATCGTATTGCGACTAGTCATAAAATTGATCAGGAACTTCAGTCGTTAGCAGCGGACAACGAGAAGCCAGAGTGAGCAGTGCACCTGGATGGACTGATTAGATACCGAGGTTGTCTTTGTGTGCCAGACGATCAGGAGATCAGGGCGATATCCTGGAGGAGTTGCACAGGTCACAATACTACATTCATCCTGGGAGTATCAAGATGTATCGGGACTTACGTGTGAACTTCTGGTGGGCAGGTATGAAGAGAGAAATTGCACAATTCGTAGCACGATGCCTCACGTGCCAGCAGGTAAAGGTAGAGCATATGAGATCAGCATGATTATTGCAGCCTTTGCCTATAGCCAAGTGGAAGTGGGAGCATGTCACTATGGACTTTGTAGTTGGTTTGCCCAAGACTAGAGGTAGTTTTGACTCAATTTGGGTGATCGTAGACCGATTAACCCAATCAGCTCATTTCCTGCCTGTGAGAGGTTCAGCTTCAGCAGAGAAGATCACTAGATTGTATGTCAGAGAGATTGTGCGATTGCATGGGGTGCCAGTTAGTATTGTCTTTGACTGCGATTCTCTTTTCACGTCTAGAAGAGCTTACAGAAAGCCTTGGGTAATTAGTTGGACTTTAGTATGGCTTATCATCCTCAGTCATGTGGACAGACTTAGAGAGTGAACCAGGTGCTGGAGGACATGTTATGAGCGTGCATTATGGAGTTTGGTGGTAGTTGGGGAGAACATCTACTTTTGGTGGAATTTCCTACATCAACAACTATCACGCGAGCATTGGCATGGCTCCGTTTGAGGTGTTGTATGGTAGACCTTGTCATTCGCCAGTTTGTTGGGACGAAGTTGGAGAGGGTAGTATCCTTGGACTGGAACTTGTCCAAGAGACTACAGCTAAGGTAAAACTGATTCGAAAGAGACTAAAGGCAGGATAAAGCAGGTATAAAAGTTATGCAGACCAGAAGAGGAGGGACTTAGAGTTCACGGTTGGTGATCACGTGTTCTTGAAGGTGTCTCCTATGAGGAGAGTGATGTGCTTTGGCCGGAAAGGGAATCTTGCACCACGTTACGTTGGACTTTTCGAAGTGTTGGAACGTATTGGACGTGTGGTGTATCGAGTTTCCTTACATCCACAACTTTTAGCAGTGCACAATGTATTCCATGTGACCTTATTGCGGAAGTACGAACCTGACCTGACACATGTGTTGGATTGGGTCCATTTGCAGCTTCATAAGGATGTGTCGTCTGTTGAACGAACGATGCGGATTTTGAATCGGAAGGAGAAAGTCTTGAGAACCAAGACTATTCCTCTAGTGAAGATTTAATGGAGTCATCACGGCGAGTCCGAAGCTTCGTGGGAATTGGAATTCGAGATCCGGGAGCACTATCCACAGCTTTTCACGAATTAAGGTATTAAATTCGGGGACGAAGTTCTTTTAAGGGAGGTAGGTTGTAATGAACTAAATCCACTAAAAGAATATTTCCATTTAATTAAAAATGATTAAAAGAATTTATAATAATTAACTAGTATTTTCTGAAATTTAATTGTGGTTCTACGAGCTAAAGTAAGAGTGTTGGGTTAATTTATTAACGAAATACTTAATTTGGGGGTCTAAGTGTAATTAAATTGCTTATAGGGTATTATGTGAATTTAAAAACTTAAATTGGTAATGTTAGTAAGGGAAGGGAGTTTTCATTCCCTCTAACTATCATTCCATACCATCACAATTCAAAATAGGAACTTTTGTGACAGCTTAAGAGAAGAGAAGAGAAGATTAGAGCAGAAATCTAACCCTAGTCGTCCTTTGCAGTTGGAAAGAAAAAGAGGAAAAGACGAAGAATGGAAGAAGAGAAGAAGAGATCAAGGCTTCAAATCAGAAACTAAGTACCAATAGAAGTCTCATTTTCTGTATGATTTCTCATTCAATATCATGGTTGATTTTTCGAATCGTGAAAAGTAGGTTTGATTGCATGATTATCCGTTTAATCCATGTAAATTGATGAATTGTGTGTTTCGATTGACTTGTTCTTGAGTTTAGACGTTCATACATCTATTATTTGAACTTGGTTTCAGTTTTATGCTCAAAATGATGATTTTGGATGCAATCTGGACATTATGGTCCGTAGCCCGTCTATAGGTACAGGCACACCGGCCATGCTGCCGACAAGGGGTTAAACACACAGAGGTATAGCCCGTCAGCAGGCACATCGGCCATGCTGCCGACATGGGCTAAATTACACAAGTGATACCCGTCGGCAGGCACTGGCACACTGGCTATGCTGCCAATAGAGGTATATTTTAAGGAATTTTAAGTGGTTTGAGAGGTGGTGTGAGTCTAGAGAGTATGGATGTGGTCTATTGGGATCAAATGAAGGTCAATGGGCTTGGACCCACCTACGGGGAACCAACTATGATTTTTACGGCACACCCCAACCCCATCGACCAACCTTCCGACCAGACCATGAAATGGGGTTGTGACTCCCTTTGTTTGGTGACTAGAACCATGGACTATTGTTATTGTTTTGATTTAGTTGTACACTGATTAGGAAGCTTTTGATGGTTTCTAGCAGATAATCCGCATGTATGGGCGCGTGGATAGGTTCTGATGGGAATTATAATTAGAATCCTAAGGTAGTAATTGCATGCATGCTAGGTCGATGTGGACTGTTAAGTGAGCCCGAGAGGCACAAATAAGGATTCCTTGCGAGGTTCTTGTTAGGTTGACATTACCTATAGGTTGAAAGTCTCATTTAAATAAGGATCGGATTCTCGTGAGGTCCTATCAGGTTGGCTAGACCTTGGGTAATGACACCCATGAAATCAGCATATGGTGGTCTTCTTTCCATGGGTTAGCGCTTGGAATGGAGAGGGGGCATCCGATTGTTCCTGGTGACCTATGTCCTGAATTGGTTTGTGATTGTGAAGATACATACGAGGGGGCTTAACATGATACATTAGCCTAGTACATTACATCGCATATTTCATTTGCATTCCTTTGATTTAGCATACCATGTATGACATCTGAATGACGCATCTCATAGCATACTTCATATCATCCATGAATCAACATATGACATTCTCTATATTTACTGTCCTTTCGTTTTGACTCGTGGTGTTTTATGAGGATTGGTGACAGATATGTCACTTACTGAGCATTCCAAGCTCACGTGACTTCTTATGTTGCATGATGAGGTGGAATGGTGATGGATACGGATGATTGCAGCCATTTAATTCTTTTTTGTTTAGAAACTTTGATTGTGTTCTTATGAACCAGTTTGGGATGTAATGATGTTATGTCTTTTAGGATTACATTGTTTTACACTTGGGGGTCATGGCTCTGTTGAAGCCATGGACTGATATTTAATTTGATATTGTTAGCTTCCGCACTCTGTTATTGGTAATAAAAGTATTTTATTGCTTTTATTACTTTGTGCATGATATGGCAATCCGCATTCCATGGTTTGAACCCGAAGGTCTCACCTTGATATTCGTGCTGCCCACATAGGGATTTGTGCTATGGGTTTTGGGGCGTGACAACAATTAATCTCAAGATTATTGGCGTGGTCATACCGAAAATAATCATGAACAATTGTTGTGTTTCAACTTGTAATTCTTGAGTATGCGTCTTATACACAGGCATATATAGATTTTCCTTAAGATTTTTTACCATGATATACCCAAAAAACTCTTTGGGGTTCAATATCTACCAGTAATACTTTAGGTTCTAGCGCACATAAGAATTCCTTCTCGTGGAATCTTTTGTAATTTCGACATTTGAAAAAAAAAATTGATATTGACGACAATGGGCGTTTCTTATGTCAGGGCGCGGTAAAACAAGGATCCTGCGCTTTGTTTTGTGGGTGGATCCGCCATTTCTTTAAGGAGATTAAATCTCCAAGTAATTAATGGGGAGAATACGCCAGAACCCATGATTGGCGCAGGGTATTATTCTCCTTATATGTTTGAGGCTTTTCTTGCTGTGTTTCTTCCAAGATACATCTTTGAGAGCCCTTCTTACGAGAAAGTACAAGAACACCATTTTGCCATGGTGGTGCGCATGGTGCATGGCCATTGATTTTCTTTGGCACCGATGTTCGTATGAACTTTGTATTATTGGTTAGATCTCTTTGCCGAGGATTTAGCGTCTTCATTTGGCAAGTATGAGATTGAATCCTTTGCCCCTACAGAATTTCTTCAGTTATTCATGTTTGAGCATTTTGGAGGATATGGGCCCCTTCCTCTTGTCTTTCCAGAGTGTAGTAATGACCGGAAATGTTCCTGAGTTGCTTTATGGAACAATTCTAGACACAGCAAAGGCATTGATTTCATATCATTAGTCGATAAGGAATCACGATTTGTATATCACCTTTATCTTCAGCCTTTGCCTGGCATACAAGATGTTGGCTTTCAAGGCCAACCCACTTACATCGTCTTCCATTGATATATAGAAGTAAGACGCCATCTTCTTGTATAGCTTATGCTATGACCGTTTTACTGGGATGCTTTCCAACGAGAGTAGTAATAGCTTTGTCATGAAATCTTACAATCCTCAAAGATTTCAAAGAAAATTTGGACTTCAGCAAATGCCTACTTCTGAAGTGGCACCTACATTCGATATTGCTCAGGAGGGCATCCTTTATACAAAGGAAAGTTTTCATAACTTATTTCACATATCGCGGCAATAGATCAATGATGTGCGGTTTCGCAAGTGGACGAAATCGTAGCAAGTAATAAATTGATGAAATATAGTGTCAAACCCACAAGAAATTTTTAGCTACTAAAGACCGAAATTACTATCCTAAATTCTATTTGGACAATCAAATAATGAGATGGGTATTTAACTAACAATTAAAATTAATTACTAAGAAAATAAAATAAAGAGTTAACCACTTGATTAAAATACCAAGGCATTCGATTTAATCATAGCCAATCCGAATTAAATCTTAAATATTCATGCTATTGAAAATTACAATCCAATTTGAAAGCGAAAATCCCTAACCTATCCAAAGGTCTCTCTCGAGCACCAATGAACTTACCTCCACACGATAACCCACGATATCTCTATGTAAATTTAAAAGCATGCAAGCACATTAAGTTCTCTGGATTTTCATGCAAAGCTACATAAACCATACCAATATCTCTATCAACATGTAGAATATGGTATTTTTTCATAAGAAACTAATGTTGTATATCTCCTCTCGGTCTCAACACAACTAACAAAACAATGGTGATCAAGCATTCAATTGGATTAAGCACAATGATAAAGCACTCAAAATATGAACTATAAATTTAATAGCAATAAATAAAGGATTTAAAACATCATGTCCAACTACATCAAAGCCATAGCAATCTAAATTAGCTCATAATAGAACTAAGAACAAACATTGCTTTCTTCCAGAAACATGAATTCAATAAAACAGAAAAATAAACAGAAAAAAAAAGAGAAGAAAACAAAGGTGATGCTACATGTTCCAAGCTCTATTCCATGTCCCGACTTTTTTTCCTCACGTTCAGAACTAGTTCTTATATAGAATTCGTCCTCTTCCTCATTTCTGGCCAAAACGAAAATTGTAACTTTTAATTCCAATTTTTATTTACTTCCTTCTAATTTGGTTTCCCACATTCCTTCTAAATTTTAGACTTTGATTTCTTGGTTTTCAAGCATGCTAAAAAGTGTTCCTTCTATTTTGGTTTCCATTGTTGATTTTAGACTTTGTTCATGATTTTAGCTCTTGAATATCCTTACAAAAATCAAATCTTCAACCTTCATCTTTGATCACCAACGATTCTCTCCTCTTGCACTTTCCAAAACAGAAAAAATGCACAAACAGTTCAGAAACAAGTCAACTCGCCTTTGGCTAGTTGGGCTGAACTGGCTCATTTAGCGGTTCGGGTCTAACTACTTTGGATGGGTCTTGGTCGGGTCGGGTTGACTCTTCCTTAGTGATCTGAGTCGGGTCGGATTCCCTTTCCGGTTTTTTATTTGAATCAGGTCGGATTCAATTTCCGGCTTTTGATCCGGTCCGTCCTGATTGCCTTTTATCAGGGCAGTCTGGCCGTCTAGACCAGATTTTATCCCAAAAATGTCTTTGCATCAATAAATTAGGCATAATTAATATAATTAAAATATAATGCAAAGCTAAAGAATTTGGCGCGTTCTAAGTAAAATGGAGAATTAAATATGAGAAAAATACTAGATAAGATAAAGTGTTAACCAATTGATTAAAATACTTAGGCATTTGATTTCATCATAGCCAATCCTAATTAAATCTTAAATATTCATGCTATTGAAAATTACAATTCAATTTGAAAGCGAAAATCCTTAACCTATCCAGAGGTCTCTCTCAAGCACCAATGAACTTACCTCCACACGATAACTCATGATATCTCTATGTGAATTTAAAAGCATGCAAACACATTAAGTTCTCTAGATTTTCATGCAAAGCTAAACAAACCATGCCAATATATCTATTAACATGTAGAATATGGTATTTTCTCATAAGAAACTAATGTTGTATATCTCCTCTCGGTCTCAACACAACTAACAAAACAATTAAATGGTGATCAAGCATTCAATTGAATTAAGCACAATGATAAAACACTCAAAATATGAACTTTAAATTTAATAGCAATAAATAAAGGATTTTAAAACTGTTAAGAAATATAGGGTTACTTTGTTTTATTGTTTATTAAGGGTAGAATAGTATTTTCAGTTTCCTTTCTCTAGCCTATATAAAGTCTCTTTGTATTTAGGTTAAACAACTTTTTGTATTCCAAAGCATCATGTAGTATCAATGAAACCCTAGCCTCCTCCTTTCTTATTTTTGTATTTCTCTTTATTTCTTTGGATTTTTTAACATGGTATCAAAGCTTTCATTGAAGGAGGTTTAAACTCAAACACAGCTTTCGCGAGGGTATTCGTTCAGTTTCTGCAATCTGATATTTCGTTTCTGCAATTTGGTATTTCGTTTCTACAATCTGGTATTTCGCTTCTGCAATCTGGTATTTCGTTTCTGCAATCTGGTATTTCGTTTCTGCAATCTGGTATTTCGCTTTTGCAGTCTGGTATTTCGTTTTCCTTTCTTTTGCGTTCTGGTTTTCTTTGTTTTTTGGTTATTGCTACTGAAAGAGATAATTCGCTTCATTTTGTGAGTGTGAGGTTGGATGGAAAGAATTATTCGTATTGGAGTTATGTGATGAGAAATTTTCTTAAAGGTAAAAAGATGTGGGGATATGTTAGTGGAACTTCAGTGCAACCTAAGAATACTGATGAGGGTTATGCTGCTTTGATATATGCTTGGGAAGCAAACAATGCAAAAATTATTACTTGGATTAACAATTCTGTTGAGCATTCCATAGGTACATAGTTGGCGAACTATGAGACAACAAAGGAGGTTTGGGATCATCTGCAAAGGCTATTCACTCAATCAAATTTTGCAAAGCCGTATCAATTGGAGAATGACATACGAGCTCTTCAGCAGAAGAATATGAGTATTCAGGAGTTTTATTCTGCTATGACAG